>JAWWUD010000177.1:0-124999 GCA_033964015.1 Scolanthus callimorphus
TTCCCCCTAGTGAAAGGGATTTATCGCGTACGTCACTTACAGAAGGAATTAATTAGATGCATACATGAGATACCTAACAGAAGGGATTTCAAGCGGTCTGTTCTTACCACTAGGGCACCTTTGACCTTGTGGTATGGATTTTAGTCATATATCCCTTGTGAAAGGCCTGATATAACTTGGGCAAGCCGACCTTTCAATTTCTTGCTAGATGCTTAACCATTCGGTAAGTCTCGAATGACGTGAATAATGGTTGAAGTTCTTCTCCTACAGTACAGTCTGGATGTATGTTAACACTTACACGCGTGTAGTGTGGGTGTAGTGTGGGTGGAGTGTGCGTGTAGTGTGGGTGTAGTGTGGGTGGAGTGTGGGTGTAGTGTGGGTGTAGTATTACACGAAAAGTGCGTGTAGTTTTCCTTTGTTATGCAGGAATGCAGGGATGACTTGAATAAAGCTCGTCGAATGAATCGGCTTGTTTAAAAGTATGCTCGGTAACGTAAACTTCCGAGCCGACAATTTAGTTTAACGTTGGAAAAACCTTTGATAACTATTCAAATAGAAAACTGATCGCGATGAAATTTGTACCAAATTAATCTATGAGACCTAGATAATTTTTTTTTTTCAAATGCGAAGTTTCCAGCGCGAGGGAAAATAGCGCCCAAACATGTTGAACTGACTAAAGCGTCTTTTGGACCTTTTCATGTTCGACTTGCCGTTCACTCTAGAACTTTGCGCTTGAAGTTTACAAGATAACTCTTCTAATAAACGACGGATCGTGATGAATCTTATATCAAATTAATCTTTGAGACCTAGCGAATGCGTTTTTAACAGTATTTCCGATGCGAAGTTTACAGCGCGAATGAAAATAGCGCACAAACATGTTCAACTGACTGAAGCGTGCTTTGAGTCTTTTCATGTTCGAGTTGCCGACTTCACTCTAGAACTTTGCGTTTGAAGTTTACAAGATAACTCTTCTAATAAACAACGGATCGTGACGAATTCAGAGTAATTAATCTTTGAGACCTAGCGAATGCGTTTTTAACAGTATTTCCGACGCGAAGTTTTCAGCGCGAGGTAAAACAGCGCATAAAATATGCTCAAATGACGAAAGCGTGCTTTGAGTCTTTTCAGTTCGAGTTGCCGACTTCACTCTAGAACTTTGCTTTGATGTAAACCTCGCATCGGAAATACTGTTGAAAACGCATTCGCTAGGTCTCAAAAATGTATTTGTTATAAGATTCGTCACGATCCGTTGTTTATTAGAAGAGTTATCTTGTAAACTTCAAACGCAAAGTTCTAGAGTGAAGTCGGCAACTCGAACTGAAAAGACTCAAAGCACGCTTTCGTCATTTGAGCATATTTTATGCGCTGTTTTACCTCGCGCTGTAAACTTCGCATCGGAAATACTGTTGAAAACGCATTCGCTAGGTCTCAAAAATGTATTTGATATAAGATTCGTCACGACCCGTTGTTTATTAGAAGAGTTATCTTGTAAACTTCAAACGCAAAGTTCTAGAGTGAAGTCGGCAACTCGAACTGAAAAGACTCAAAGCACGCTTTCGTCATTTGAGCATATTTTATGCGCTGTTTTACCTCGCGCTGTAAACTTCGCATCGGAAATACTGTTGAAAACGCATTCGCTAGGTCTCAAAAATGTATTTGATATAAGATTCGTCACGATCCGTTGTTTATTAGAAGAGTTATCTTGTAAACTTCAAACGCAAAGTTCTAGAGTGAAGTCGGCAACTCGAACTGAAAAGACTCAAAGCACGCTTTCGTCATTTGAGCATATTTTATGCGCTGTTTTACCTCGCGCTGAAAACTTCGCATCGGAAATACTGTTAAAAACGCATTCGCTAGGTCTCAAAGATTAATTTGATATAAGATTCGTCACGATCCGTTGTTTATTAGAAGAGTTATCTTGTAAACTTCAAACGCAAAGTTCTAGAGTGAAGTCGGCAACTCGAACATGAAAAGACTCAAAGCACGCTTTCGTCATTTGAGCATATTTTATGCGCTGTTTTACCTCGCGCTGTAAACTTCGCATCGGAAATACTGTTGAAAACGCATTCGCTAGGTCTCAAAAATGTATTTGATATAAGATTCGTCACGATCCGTTGTTTATTAGAAGAGTTATCTTGTAAACTTCAAACGCAAAGTTCTAGAGTGAAGTCGGCAACTCGAACTGAAAAGACTCAAAGCACGCTTTCGTCATTTGAGCATATTTTATGCGCTGTTTTACCTCGCGCTGAAAACTTCGCATCGGAAATACTGTTAAAAACGCATTCGCTAGGTCTCAAAGATTAATTGATATAAGATTCGTCACGATCCGTTGTTTATTAGAAGAGTTATCTTGTAAACTTCAAACGCAAAGTTCTAGAGTGAAGTCGGCAACTCGAACATGAAAAGACTCAAAGCACGCTTTCGTCATTTGAGCATATTTTATGCGCTGTTTTACCTCGCGCTGAAAACTTCGCGTCGGAAATACTGTTAATAGTCAGGCGGCTAAGCCAAATGATGGTGCGTTTTTTGATAAAAGCATGAAACTTTCCAGTATGATTGGCCTACGGGTACTTGTCAATTTTTGATTGGGAGGCATCTCTGAAAATTCTTTTTACAGGAATTATTTAGACAACTCGCAAAGCTATTGTTCAGCCGCCATCTTGTCCTTTGTTATTCATGAGTTTCGCGGCACTTACTGCCCAAGTCAGTGAAGTGATTCTCCAGACTCTGCAGCAAAATCCCTGCAACTTTGTATCATTCAGGGGCCATTAATACCTTGGCACATATGGTCTATACTTCGGTAGCTATGTCGCACGCTGATATCAACCTGTGCACCGAAGAATCCCCATATTTTCCTGATTTTCTATCTCTGAAACAGTGCCTGACTGGGAATTCGAAAACATGTTTTCGTAAATAGAAGAAAACATCTAGAAAAGTAATTTAGCTATCAAATGTTCACTTGTCATATTCCAATGATCGTTTCTCTTCGCCATAAATCTTTAGAGTTTTGTCTATCTGGCGCTACACTTTATAAATTTATCTCGTAGAATAAGAGCTCAAGTGCCACGAAACTCATGAATAACAAAGGACAAGATGGCGGCTGAACAATAGCTTTGCGAGTTGTCTAAATAATTCCTGTAAAAAGAATTTTCAGAGATGCCTCCCAATCAAAAATTAACAAGTACCCTCTGAAGTCTCCTCCTGGAAAGTTTCATACTTTTATCAGAAAACGCACAATTCGCAATAAAATTTGGACTGAGCCGCCTGACTATAAAAACGCATTCGCTAGGTCTCAAAGATTAATCTGATATAAGATTCGTCACGATCCGTTGTTTGTTAGAAGAGTTATCTTGTAAACTTCAAACGCAAAGTTCTAGAGTGTAGTCGGCAACTCGAACTGAAAAGACTCAAAGCACGCTTTCGTCATTTGAGCATATTTTATGCGCTGTTTTACCTCGCGCTGAAAACTTCGCATCGGAAATACTGTTAAAAACGCATTCGCTAGGTCTCAAAGATTAATTTGATATAAGATTCGTCACGATCCGTTGTTTATTAGAAGAGTTATCTTGTAAACTTCAAACGCAAAGTTCTAGAGTGAAGTCGGCAACTCGAACATGAAAAGACTCAAAGCACGCTTCAGTCAGTTGAACATGTTTGTGCGCTTTTTTCATTCGCGCTGTAAACTTCGCATCGGAAATACTGTTGAAAACGCATTCGCTAGGTCTCAAAGATTTATTTGATATAAGATTCGTCACGATCCGTTGTTTATTAGAAGAGTTATCTTGTAAACTTCAAACGCAAAGTTCTAGAGTGAAGTCGGCAACTCGAACTGAAAAGACTCAAAGCACGCTTTCGTCATTTGAGCATATTTTATGCGCTGTTTTACCTCGCGCTGAAAACTTCGCGTCGGAAATACTGTTAAAAACGCATTCGCTAGGTCTCAAAGATTAATTTGATATAAGATTCGTCACGATCCGTTGTTTATTAGAAGAGTTATCTTGTAAACTTCAAACGCAAAGTTCTAGAGTGAAGTCGACAACTCGAACATGAAAAGACTCAAAGCACGCTTCAGTCAGTTGAACATGTTTGTGCGCTATTTTCATTCGCGCTGTAAACTTCGCATCGAAAAAACTTCGCATTGAAAACGCATTCGCTAGGTCTCAAAGATTTATTTGATATAAGATTCGTCAAGATCCGTTGTTTATTAGAAGAGTTATCTTGTAAACTTCAAACGCAAAGTTCTAGAGTGAAGTCGGCAACTCGAACTGAAAAGACTAAAAGCACGCTTTAGTCAGTTGAACATGTTTGTGCGCTATTTTCATTCGCGCTGTAAACTTCGCATCGGAAAAAGGTACGAAACAAATTCGCTAGGTCCCAAGGATCAATTTGATATAAGTTTCATTCCAATGCGTTGTTCATTAAAAAAGTTATCTTGTTAACTTCAAACGCAAAGTCCTACAGTGAAGTGGAATAGTCCAAGATTAATGTCGACACGCTTTAGTCCGCTGAGCATGTTTGCATACTCTTGATCTCAGCTTGATAATTAGGTAGAAATATGCGTGTAGTTTGCTGAGTGTAGTACACTCAATCCCAAACTACACCCACACTACACCCACACTACACCCACACTACACCCACACTACACCCACACTACACGCACACTACACCCACACTACACCCACACTACACCCACACTACACGAAAAAAGTGTTAACATATATCCAGACTGTACTGTATAAATGTATTAGCTATGTACAAAGCTATGATTACGGGCTAGAGGATCCTAGAGAAATAAATTTGGAGCAAATACAGCCGAATCTACCGAGTCAGAAATTAAGTCTCTAGGTGAAATCGGAACACCGGCATTATAAGGGCCGCCCGTTAAGAATTAGTCAACTTACAACGACTCCTGAAACCCGGTATCGTCTCGATCACTCTAATCGATACATGATTCTTATTGCAGTTACTTTTTTAGATCCAATAATATGAAATTGTAGTACCGGCAGAGATTTGCGCGAAAAGAAATGTATTATCATCCAAAAGGACTGCGTTAAACTCGCTGCCATTTACGTCTGTGTTTTGCTTGTTCGTTGACCCGCGCAAGAGGTCGTGTGCGTTTATATTTGTGACACTAAATTAGGTCAAGTATGTTATTTGCGAATGCTCGAACTTCCCCGGCATTTCCTTGTATTTTTTTCCAATGAGAGATTTAAAAGCAAGACGTCCATGAGATTTTATGATATCAAAGCACCCCCATTGTGGGAAACCTAGTTTTTGTATATTTTGTTAGCATATAATGCAAACTGTCATGAAGCAGTCATGATTGCTACCCTGTACACAACCTCGAAGCTCTGCACACATCTTAAAAGGACTAATAAATATGCGAATTAATATTTAACCCATGTTCTTGAGATACTGACGGGCTATTGCCCTTTTCAATGTTTCGCCCAAACCCTAGGTGCAGTATTGAAGTGCTTACACCTTAATGTTAAGGTACTACAGGAGGCTCCGGAGGGTACAATTTGAAAAATTATATCTCGCTTATATTTCGTTTTACCCAATCAGCATTTCAGCATGTTTTTATTAAACATTTAGCTTTGTTTTGATGTAATGCGCATACCGATACCACGCCCTGTTTCGCGAGTATCGGTCTCCATAGTAACCACTACATTTTCACTAAAAATCTAAAAACTCACACGTTTTTAACAACAGACCCAAACTAAGTGCACCAGGTTATTTTGCATTAAAAAAGGGACAAAATTGACCGTGCCCGTAGCAAAAAATTAATAAGTTAATAGGTTACCGATTAATAAAGTCAAAACGCAACAGAATTAATAATATTAGAAGTTGCCATACGGGCACGGTCAGAATCCTTCTAAATGCACTATCTTTTCGTTTCAGAAAGTTTCAGAGACAGAGCTGAACACTCATTCTTTGTTAACGTAGACATTTGATGTCGCTTGTAAAAAAAAAAAAAATTCTCTAAGTTGTAGGATATTTTTCTAGATATTGGCATTTTGGTTTCAAAGTTTAAGGCTTAGGACATACTCGCAAATGGATTCCAACCTCGTAGTGCGGCGAGACTTAATTTATTTTACCTTTGCACACGCGAGAGTAACCCAAAACAGCGTGTCGCAAACGAGGTAAATTAATATGAAATTGTAAAAATAAAGTTGTTCGACGTTTTGTTGTTACCTTTCGACCTCATGGAATTAAAGTTTCACCCCTAAGTTGTAGTTTAAGCTACAATAAACAAGAAGGAGGTCCGATGTTATCAAATGCCAGCCACTGATAGTGGCGTCGCACAAGTTTAGTTCGTTTACGTTACCTACAGGCAAAATGTTAAATAACTTTTTATCTAAATGCCAATAAAACATTTAAATGCGCTTCATATCGTCTTTATGTCTCGTAGGACCCAGACAAAAACACTTTTTTTTGCAGGAAAGGCAAAGACATGATGACATTGTAGTCCAATGCATATCTGGTGCACTTAATTTCCTAGTATTGTCCTTTACGCTACGAAGGTTCTCGTCACGTACGCGGCCTCAAAGGAAGAACTTGCGACATTAATGGCGTTACACTGTAAACAGACCATGGGGTAACTTATTTAAGAAATGATTCCTTTGATGTGATGAAGGAGCTGGAAGGAAATTGCCCGACAGCTCTTATTGTCGTATCACGCTACCGTCACGTAAAGGACAAAGGAGTTTGTGTACTTTCACTATCATGCGACGAAAGGCCAAACAGGGTCAGATAACAGAGTCAATTATCTTGTGTCAACACACTGAGTTACCGTACCATTTGATAACATCAAACCCAGCGCATTTCAATGAATGAGTTGCCGGTTCCCAGTCCCTCTCCATTTTTTTATCCTCGCGCAAGGTCTTATGGGATCGCCTGGGGGCAAACAAAACCCACAAATCTATTAATCTATTCCAAGTCGGCCATTTTAAAGCAATGTTTTATGGAGAAAATCAGCCTGTTTTCACGATCTGCAGCTCACAAATCTGAAAACAAATGGGAGGCGGAGATCACTGTGCAGTTTGGGGGTGTGATAATGATCGGCGTTATCCGGAGAGGCAATTAAAACAACCACATGTCGGAGTTCTGCGATTCTACTCGCCAAGAAACGACGAAGAAATTGATGCCTGGGCGAAGAAAATAAAACGGTCTGATTTCAAAGTGACCCTAACGACCAAGGTTTGCTCGAATCATTTTGTTGTGGGTTATCGGAGTGAGACTTGCACCCTACCAACGGAATATATGAAAGGCTATCCGAGTCAAGAGGGAAGGAAAAGACTCCCGCCTAAAGATAGATCAAACATTGAACCTAGTAAGTTAAACCCAAAAAGAAGAAAACACAAAATACGAGACCAAACACGGTACAATCCAAACTGAAGACTGAAACGTCAGAGATGGAGATGAAAGATGATGGCGATCAAGTAGCAGAGAGCTTGAGTTCTGGCGATGAACTTCTCGTTCCTGCATACGATATTAACGAAAATCAAGTTGTCAATGGTGAAGTACAAGGAAATCAAGATCGAGAAGAAGATATTCCACAAACCCAAGATAAGTACTGCCAGACTGATGAAACTGAAAGTGAAATGAGACGAAGGCTATTTATTGGAAAAATCACACAATCCAACAACTGTTACAGATATACTGGAATTACGAGGGAAAAACTAGACTTACTTTATGATTTTCTGGAGGAGAAAGCAAATGATATGCGATACTGGAAGGGATCTGTTCGTACTACCATCCCCAGTAAGAGAAAAAGAGGCATGAAAAGGGAACTTTCCATTTGGGAGGAATTAATTCTTACTCTACTCAGGACAAGAAGGAAGTTTGATGTATATTTCCTCTCTGACATGTTTGGGATTTCGCCAGGGCAAGTTTCCAGGATTTTTAATACATGGATAACCTTTTTGTCTGAGGAACTGGCTTTCCTTGTTCCATGGCCTGACAAGAATGACATAAGAAAATGCCTGCCCAAGAGATATAATAAATATCCCAATCTTAGAGTAATAATTGATTGCCTTGAGCTTTACATACAAAAACCCAAACTGCCATCAAGTCAAAAAATTACATGGAGCAGCTACAAACATTGGAATACAGCAAAGCTTCTAGTAGGAATTACACCAAATGGAGTAATCTCATTTGTTCCTCCATTGTGGGCTGGAATGATTTCTGACAAACAAATTGTGAGAAGCACAGGACTTGTCGACCTGTTGGAGGAGGGTGATGCCGTTATGGCTGATAAAGGGTTTTTAATACGGGACTTGTTAGCATTCAAAAAAGTTTATTTATTATCACCTGCCTTTGTCCGTGGTCCTAGGCTGACTGCAAAGGGTACTACACATACTAGACGGATTGCATCACTCCGCAGCCATGTCGAAAGGTACATTCTAAAACTGAAGCAGTTCCGCATAATCAGTGGAGTGATTCCTCTCACTCTGAAGCCAATGCTAGATAGGATAGTGTTTGTATGTGCAGCACTTACTAATTTAGAAACAAGACCCATTCTGTGAAAGCTGTAGGATAAGATGAGGGCGGGGCTTGAAAGTGCAACCATATTGATTGCAAACGCGACCTGAATCTTTTATTTTGCCACTAACAATTTTCAGCTTGCAAAATATTGAGCAGTTTGTACTCATTTTCTGAGGTTAACCTTCATTTTTGGGACTGAAACTTTGTGTTTGTGACTAAATTTATTCAACAAAAAATTGTGATTTTTCATTTTGGTTAATTTCAAGGCCTGGATGGGGAGGGAAACTGATACCATAGAATCCCAGTTATATGCCCAATACTCATTCTTTGATTTTCTAAGGGCAAGAGAGGCTTGTACATGTGCAAGACACTGGAAACATTCCATCATACCCAACCTTTAAAAATATCAGCTACAGAGTCTGAAATTGACAAATATTTGGGAAAAGCAAGGCACCGGTACTCCCAATTTCAGATTCTCTTTGCCAAATATTTTCCAAGATTTGTAATCAAAGATTTTCCTGTGATAAACAATCAAGGATACAATGCAGAATGTGGTGTACTGTAAGTTCATGCTCGTTTTATTGATTTATACATCTTCCAAAGTACATTAAAATGATGTACTTGGTATTAAAATCCTTGTTCTGCATGCCATCTATTCTGCACAACTTTGTCTCTAGGGCTTAGTGAGTTTTTTTACATTTTATGCTCTGTTTCCACCAGCTGCAACAGAAGGGAAGGGATGATCTGTTGAACATAGAATGAAGAAACCTTTGCTACAACCACAGCCCAAAACTTTTCATCAAACTTAATTTCAACCACAAAGATACCCTTTTCTGTATAGGTTACAAAGTCACATTTAATATGTCCTGAAACTGCCATTTGAGCTTGAACTTGGAAATAGTATGTGTGATTTTTTTTAATGAGATATTTCCCATCACTTCCTTGTAAGCCACCAACATTTTCTGATAGAAATGCAAACTTTGGGTCACTTTGCCTCCATTTAAAAGGACATTTAAATTCCACTACTCTTGGTGGGCAGCAACTACAGTGTCTGATGGTATCCAAACTTGCACCAAGCCACCCAAACTGCTTGCTTACTAGAAGTCCTGTCTCCTCTAGATGTAACTTCTGATGTTTTTTGGCATTCAGTGTAAAATAACTATTTTTAGCTTCCTGTTCTTTGTTTACACCATATTGGATTTGCTCAGGTGCATTATTAAAGGGTTTTGTTTCAGACAGAAAGTTTTTCACAGTTGTACTGATATCAGTTCCAGGGGTTTTCTCTAGGGTATTCTGTCTAGTGTAAATAGACTTAACTGTAGTTCCTGTCACCATTAGATGTCTCATCTTATACCAATTACTGTTTTCCCTTTGTCCAATAGTTGCTTCATTGACCATATTTCTCTCCTGATCCCCTAGGGATAGTGTCTGGCAAAATGCGTTTGCATGTTCATGTACATTGTTGCTAGAAATGTCTCGATCCTTTACAAATGATTGTGCTTTCGATAAAACTGTGCAATGGACAAAATCACATTTCTGAACGTTTTCAACCGCTGCACTGTCTGAATTACTAGGTAAGAATTTTAGAATTGGTGCACCAGGGTCAATCTCAGCTAGCTTATCTGCAAATTTGAGTTTTGCATCATGAGTAATCTCAGTCCTGTGCTTTTTTGGCCTGGGATCAAAGGAGTCCACCCATGATTCATCACAGGGTGTCACTTTGCGTTTTCCTTTTTTTGGTAGGGAATGTGAAATCTTCAATTCTTTGAAGGGAACAGGTTTGTGATGGGGGGCTGGTTTTGGATTCCAATAAGCTGGTTGGGAAGTTACAGATTTTTGTCGGCTTGAAAGAAAGTCATCTAATTCATAGAGTGCAGCACCAAGATGGCGACAACCTTGATCTGCTCCACCTTTACACCTGCAAAATGCTGAGTATATTGATCCATTTGGGTGAAGAATAAACCATAGTTTGTAATGTTTTGTACCCTCTTGGGTGAGTTCCTTCTGAGTGGGAATCACCTCACCAACAATTATGGAAAAGATAGTGCCATCTTTATCTTCAATAGTTTTTACCCCAAGAGATCTTACATAACCATCCTGAAAAAGGGTATACTCATCAAAAGATCTAAATGATGCCAGCTTCTCCTTGTCATAATCAGCTTTGCTGAGTATTAGATGGTTAAATATATCCATTAATCCAAATGGAGGTAGGTTGGCAAAGTCATTTGAAAGCCCTGTCATTTCAAATGGATCAGGTACAATCTGGCCACCTGGTAGTGTCAACCTTTTGTTGACACACTGACTAACTGAATCTTGTTCAAAATCAGGATCAATATCCAATTTCATGCCATAGACTGCTTTAGCTAAAATAAGAAGTTCTGGTCTTCTGTAACCCGAGACAGTGACACCTCTTTTTTGTATGTAATCCTTCAGTTCTTTTACATTCATGTCTTCAATTTTGAGAGATCCATGGGATGTTGTATTAGTTGGCTGCTTTTTAGTTTCTGGTTTTACAAATTGTTGTTTAGCATTAGGAGGTAGATTTGCAAATGATTTTTTAGTAGTGTTTGCATGATTGTTGGTGTTTTTCCCATTCCCAGATTGTGAGGTGGTTGTACAGGTTGCAGATTGTTTACTTTGAGACACTCTTGTAGATGACATTGGAAAATATGTATTTTTTTGGTTACATGTACTAGACCCAGATTGTGAAGTAGCTACAGGGGTTGTAGATGGTTTAGCATGGGGTAGATTTGTAGCTGACTTTGAAATAGTTTTGTGGAGACTTTTAAATTCAGCTTGCTTACTAGGCCAAGATTGTGAAGTAGCTGTACGTCTTGTACATGCAGGGATTGTCGATGGTTTATTGTTAGCCAGATTTGGAGTAGCTTTACTATACCCAGATTGTGAAGTATATGTAGAGGTTGCAGATGGCAGTTTAGTAGATGACTTTGAAGTAGCTTTGCTAGCAGATTGTGAGACAGATGTAGAGTTTGCAGATGACAGTATAGTGTTAGTGTTAGGCAGGTTAGTAGATGACTTTGTAGTAGCTTTGCTTGCAGATTGTGAAGTAGATGTAGAGTTTGCAGATAGCAGTTTAGCGTTAGTGTTAGGCAGCTTTGTAGATGACTTTGGAGTAGTTTTTCCATACCCAGATTGTGAAGTAGATGTAGAAGTTGCAGATGCCAGTTTAGTTTTAGTGCTAGGCAGCTTTGTAGATGACTTTGGTGTAGCGTTGTGACTTTTAAGTGCTGAAGCATAAGACTTTGGCGGCTTAGCAGTAACTTGTTCCCTATTAAAGGGGACTGGAGTCGCACAGCAACTTCCAACAGGATTAAGGAGGTTAAAATGAGCAATAGCAGCGTTGTGATCATGTAGGACGAGAGTGATTGGACACTGACATGCTTTAGAGGTAAGGAGAGGAGAGGAAACATCCAATCTTAGTACAGGTGGAAAACGATTCCATTTCGAGTCTTTCATGGAGTATACAAAAATAGCACGTTGAAGAATAGTTGCACAAGCAACAATGTCAACTGTCTCTGCCCATGTACCCGAGCATACACTTTTAGCAAGATGGGATGCGATCGTTGGAGAGTTAAAAAGAAACGCTTGGAATTTATCAGGAAATTTCGCCATTACCTGGTTGCAGAGGCTCCTTATCCCTGAGTGATTTCGGTCGTTATTTGTGTCATTCCACCACGATATGGCCCGATAAAAACAGTTTCCGTCTCCATAAACAACAATTTCTTCTCTGTTATATTTATTCCACATTTTTAGTAGGAAACTACAGCTCAACTAGGCAAGGAATTTCAAGTTTGGCGCTACAAAAGCTTTCCTCGCTTCCACGCTTGTTTGCCCCCAGGCGATCCCATGAGACCTTGCGCGGGGATCATAAAACCGAGAGGGACTGGGAACCGGCAACTCATTCATTCTTTTTGCATCACCCATCGTTGTAGTAACATCGAGGTTATTTCGCAAGATCTATACACATTAGTCCTGTCACGTTGTACGCTCCATAACTCAGGTATAAAACTGAAAGTATTATTGCTTTCTGTCAGTAACATGTGTACAAAACGGCATCTCGTTGCCTTGGTATGTTTTGCACGATTCACAGCACAGTACATAGCTTCAAAGCACGTGCTTTTGTAAAGTAACGTAAACGAACGATTAAGTAGCGTAAAAGACGCGAGTAGCTATAAGGAAAAAAATGGAGGATTTGACATAAGTTCAAGTCGTAAAGCATATTAAACACGTATTCCTTCATATCCTCCAATGTTTCTAATGAGTATTGTACAATTGATTCTAATTTAATCTTTTTTTCAATGAATACCCCAAAGGTATTATGGCCAAATCACGAGCAGAAATTTCGCGTGCATACCGGGAGAGGAAAAAAGCTAAGGATAAAGACTTCGCAAAAAAAGAATCCAGGCGTGTTCTGAAATACTACACTCCATCATCGGAGCTCGATAGAGAAGCTTTAGAGAAAAGGAGGGAAATTAGCCGAGAAAACAAGCGCAAAAATAGAGCGATAAGGAATTCAAGGAAAGATGTTGATGGACCAACATTGAAGGTAAAAATAACTGGAAATTCCTCAGTCAATCGTCGAAAAATGAAGGAAAAAAGTCAAAAGATCAAAAGTCTCGAGGAAAGAATAAAGACTTTGGAAAGAGCGAACAAGAAAATCGCAAAAAGAAACGAAAGGTTATTAAAGAAAATGAAGCCACCCAAAGAAATCCCTTTACCAGAAATGACCCCTCGCTCACGCACCAATGCCCAAATCGAGCAATCAGGCACAAAGCAAGTGCCGAACTGTTTGAAGAAACGTCTTTTATTCGGCAATATCGTTATTGACGAAATAAAAGATTCACTGAAGAAAAACCGCTCTACCGCTGGAGCAAGGACAATACGAAACGTAATAAGCGGCAAGGTGGTGAAAAAGTATCGAGTTTTTCGCCAGCTTAGCAACGAAGTCGGCGTTTCCCGAACGTTTCTTCGAGCAGCGCAGACCAAAAACGTGGCTTGTACGAAAAAGAAGAGTCGCCTTCTAGAGCTTCGAGAGAGAATCAGGAAAAATGTGGTTAAGTTCTTGGAACGGGATGACAATAGCCGAATGATGCCCGGAAAGAATGATGCCAAAAAATGCGGCACAGAGAGAGTCCAGAAACGCATTTTGAGTGATTACCTTTACAATTTACGCCTAAAGTACCTCGCGGAATATCCAGACGAGCACATCTCTCAGGCGGTGTTTTACAAGATGAGACCCTCCTACATGATGCTGGCAAGTTTTGCTTCACGCGACACATGCCTATGTCAACAGCATCAGAACATGGCGCTGCTTGTACGCTCCATGAAGAACATAAAGATCACCACGACTGCAAATCCGGATACGTTCATCAAGGAGAACGATGATGAAATGGTGCTGAAAATTCTAGACAAGATAGAGGATAATGCTAACGTTACGTTTGAGCAATGGAAAAGAGTGCAAGAGGAGGATGGGAAGAAAAGGATGAAACTACTGAGTTTTCAGGCCTCAAAGAAAGACTTTTCAGACAAGGTCAGAAAGTCTATCGCGACATTTCGCGAACACGTGCGGCGTCATCACGAGCAATACCGCCACCTGAGATGCCTGAAGAACAACCTCCCAGCTGGCCATATTGTAGCTCAAATGGACTTTGCAGAGAATTACAACTGCCAGTCTTGTGAGGAAGTGCAAAGTGCGCACTGGAACGGTCCAACTATGGTTTCTTTGCACCCAATAGTTGTTTACTACAAGGTCGAGAATGAACAAGGCGAACTCAAACACAAAAGCTTTGTGTTTGTTTCAGACGAGCTGCAACATGACGCCTCTGCAGTATATGCAATTATGAAGGCCCTTCACAAGCAGTTAAAAGAGTTTTTGCCAAACCTTACTCATGTGCATTACTGGACCGACAGCCCTACTTCCCAATACCGAAATAAAACCATCTTCTCTGTTGTTGCAAACCATACTGAAGAATTTGGAATGGCAGCAAGATGGAATTACTTCGAGGCGGGGCATGGCAAAGGTCCTTGTGATGGCGTTGGCGGGACAGCCAAGAGGATGGCCGATGAAGCCGTTCGTTCCGGCAAAGTAAAAATCGAGGACGCACAAGGCTTCTACAGCTGGGCTACTCAGTCCGAAAGCACCACTAGTGTGAAATATGTTTTTTATACTAAAGATGACGTAAAGGGTGCCGTTGCAGCTCTGGAAAAGTATAGCTCTACGCAGACAGTCCCGGGCAAGATGAGTGTACACGCTGTTAGCGCTATAGCACCACACACAGTGATAACCCGGACGACTTCCTGCTACTGTCCTTCTTGTCTCCTGGACCCCAACCAAAGCGGGTGTGAGTGGAAGGCGGCAATGCTGAGGCAACCAAGCACGTCAAGTGTCCAGCATGAGCTCGCCGTTAAGGTAGATGATTATGTTGCTGCTGCCTATGATGAAGACTGGTATGTCGAGAAAGTAGAGGACGTGGACAAGGAAGACGGCGAGGTGCTGGTGACCTTCATGACAAGGGCTGGAAAACACCCAAAGTACAACTTTCGATGGCCTGCCAAAGAGGATGTTCTTTGGCTTCCGAGAGCATCTCTGATCTGTGTCATAGAGCCACCAACTCAAAACAGCAAGACCCGTAAGACGTACAGTCTGACCTCTGCCACAGTTGATCTCATCGAGAGGAGATTCCGTCTTCCTTGAGAGGAGTCGTTTACGTTACCATTTACGAGTTAAAATGGCAAAATAAAGTCCAAAAAGACTTTGGGCGTTTAAGAAATGGCTCACTGACAAGGAAATTAAAACATCTCAGCAAACAATAGTAACTTTGAAGGCATTATAAACTTTCATGCCTTTTTGAATTTGATAGTCGTTTACGTTACGAAAAACTATAAATGTACATATAGTTTGATTCTCGGTACATAAAACATGGTAGGCATAGTTTTCAACACTAATTTGAGTTTCAATGTCATGTAAAATTGTCTGGTGACAACGAATATCGTTTACGTTACACAGGAGTCGTTTACGTTACCTAGATAAAAGTCATTTTTCTGTTTCTCGGTTATGATAGAACGAAAGCACCCGACCTACATTTGAAAAAGTAATACTTATAGATGAAAACTAGTGAGCAATGATCGTTGAATGTGCTCTGAATTGAGAGAAGGAAGAAAACAAGAAAGGACAATTATTTTTTCCCTAAAATTGGCGACTTATTGTAAATTGTTTTTGTAAATTTCTGGTTTTGATTTTCATAGACGAGGCTATTTTTGATTTCATATCATAGTTTGAACATACACCGCCATGAAGTACAATGAAACACATTGTAACTGGAGTCATAGCACTCATTCTGGACAAACATCTTTACACCTGGAGCTCGAAAATTATCCCATTTTATTTAGAAGAACGGATGAAAGCAAACAGCTGTAAATGTTTAGGTTTTAAAGATATGGAGAAACTGTTTTGAACAATGCATTTTGAAATGTTGCGCATTTAAATAAAATACTCAACGATAAGGTACGCTGTGTTTCATTTTTCAACTTTTTTTGGTCCAATTGTCTACGTTAACTAAGAATGAGTGTGAAATCTACACGCACTTATTCATCATTTTCGGTGTTCAAGCGCCTTAATTACAGTGAAATAACTTCCTTACTTCACGAATTTTTGATTCTATGGCTTTGTTCACTTCAGTTGGCAAGATGCGTCTGTGATGGTTATTTTTAACCAGTCAGCGGTCTTTTGCCTTCAATATTTCCCCCCTAATAAGGATATTTTGCCCTTATACAGCAATGTTTTTCGCGCGAAAATAAGTACACGCTACTAAGCAAAGTAAATCGGATTAAATTTCACTCAAGTTTCAGAAGTCACGCGCGCTCGTAAAAAAGCTCAGAACAAACCGCATAGCTGCGTTATTTTGGTTTTTACAACATTGGCTTTTTATAACAAGTAAGAATCTGTTTTTTAAGCTGCCAAAAACATGTTTTTATGTTTCAGGAATGATTCATCGATCAATGCACACGGCATGACTCCACCAGGGATTAAATACTGGAAATGAAATGCAGTCCGGCTTAACCAACACAACAACTGATAATATTTCATTGTTTTTAACATTAGGAGAGGAAAAGAAGCAACCTCTGGAAATTATGTCGTTGCTACAAATGATTAAAACCTCTATGACCAAAAATAAAGTACTTTCTCGCATATAAAAGTCGAATTCTTTGTCCAGTTAATGACTAACAGTAGGTCAAGGGTCACTGCAACAATACCAGATAAATACTCGGGCAGGATAAAAACAAGGTATAACATTACAATATTTGGCGCGAAAAACGTTGCATTTCTCTCTCGATTTTTGTAGGAATTCGTGAAATTTCAAAGTTTTAAACTACCCTATATGATAAATAGTATCACCAGCATCAGGTTGGGTGATTCTGGGGAGAATTGAAATTTCGATCATGAGCCTCCTCTAGTACCTTAAGAGTGCACTACAGGACTGGATTCGCTGTCATAGACAGTTTAAGGCTAACTAAACCTGAAACAAAGGCTTCAGAAGAGGCAAACGACAAACGACAGGCCCTAGGACGCGGAAAGAAAGAGGGTTGACGCCAATAGACTGATTCTCATATAATCGTTACGTTTGTTGCGTTAGCTAGGATAGCCTCAAAATGTGACCTGTGATTTTCATATGATCGCAAGGATCGCTGACAATATACAAATACAGCATTTTAGCTGATAAGTATGCTCGGGTTTGCTACTCTAGCATCCTGGAAGACCGGCTCTAGCCACACCAGCTTTCACCTTGAAAAATGGCGTTCACCAACGAAATAGAAATTCTCATCTTTATTTGGTGTTCTGTTTCACCTACTAGGATGTCCCCATAAAGATTCAACGACTCGTTGCCAATGTTGGTCTCCTAATTGCAAAGAAGAATTGCACGTCTCAAAGGACCATTTCTGCTGCAGAGAAGCTTATGGTGACCCTGGGATACCTCTCCAGCGGAGGAGACCAGCAACTTCTCTCTTTCAACTTCGCTTTGGACTGTCAACTGTCTCAAATATATAGCGTGAGACACTGTAATTATATGGTTTTGTAATTATATGCAGTGATTTTATAATTATATGCAGTGTATTCGCTATGATATGCGGTGCATTTACTATGATGTTCGGTGTCTTTGCCATAATATGCCCATAACTCGTAATTATACGCTGTAATTTGTCAGTATGTGCTGTGATTTTGCCATGATACGCTGTGCTCTTGTTAAATACTTGCTGCCATGTGGTCATGCGATGCTGTATATCGCTTCATCCTTCACTTAGATGTGTGGTGTGTTTAGAAATGTACGATAAATTGATCTTTATATGCCGTACAATCGCTGTTGCGTGGACTTCCACAGTTGTTCGGTGCTTTACTCGTCATTAGGTGGTGGTTCGCAGGCTCGTTAGGTCAGCGGTTACACTTTTTAGTTTCAGGGCGATAGCCACTGACTTAAATACTCGCGGTCTCTTTGATGCCATGTGTAACACGCTCAAAAACCTCGAGATATAACTTCGCTCTTTGCTCGCTTTTTCCCTTCTTTATACATTGTTATGGAGCAGATACTGCTCCAAATCGGACTGGGGCATTTGGTCGAGACTTATACGGGTCAAAGAGTGGACGTGGAGGCGGTAATAGCTGCATCTGACGGAGAACTGCAGAGGTTAGGTGTAGAAACGATCAGGGACATGCGATTGAGAGAGGCGTGCAGAAGATCTAGACACAATGGCCAGCCTTCGCTGTCCATATCAGACTCAGGCAGACTCAGGCAATCAGGCAGAAAGGACGCACCTATTTAACGTAAGCAGACCATCTACAAGCCGACAGCCGATACGAGGCAAAAGCAAGGGACGGCGGAACACCCCGAAGCCAAAAACGTAGACTGCAGAGGTTAGGTGTAGAAACGATCAGGGACATGCGATTGAGAGAGGCGTGCAGAAGATCTAGACACAATGGCCAGCATTCGTTGTCCATATCAGACTCAGGCAGACTCAGGCAATCAGGCAGAAAGGACGCACCTATTTAACGTAAGCAGACAGCCGATACGAGGCAAAAGCAATGGACGGCGGAACACCCCGAAGCCAAAAACGTAGACTGTTCACTTTGTTTGCCTGGCAGACGCTTGGTCTTCTCGTGTTCCCACTGCAACACAAAAACAGATCCTAACAAAAGCCGGCTTAGGCTTGAAAAAAATCTTCCTGGAAATTAATGATAATGAAGAAGCAGTGACTGCAAAAATAGTATCTGAAAAAGTTGATGAAGATGGCGAACCGAAAGGTTTTCCACAGCTTAAAGAAGTTGGGGGTTTTGAGATGCTGTACTGTGCTACAAATTCTCGAGACCTGTGTCTACTGAAAAGCTCTCGTGCAGAGCTCAAGTCGAATATTTCTGGTCAAAGCAAGATTTATCTAAGGCCAATTCAGATGAATTTGTCAACGAAGTCAAAACCGAAAGAGCGAACAGAATCTGTGATAAAAGAGGCATGCAATATATGCAACAAGCTTCTGCCAGTGAATGAAGTAAGAGCTCATTTTACCAAGTGTACAGATAGTGCCATTTCTAAGTCAGATAGTGAAAGTTCTGAGTAAACAGAGATGGTCAGTCGCTGTAAGTCCTAGTGTATCTGATCACTCCAGTGATGTACTACAGGCATCCACTGTATCTGTGCCTGGAGAAGGAGCTTCCACTGCAAGCAGCAATGTGGAACATTCTACAATTGAAGTAGTAGACCTCACTAATGATGGCCATTTACCTGACAATAGCCAGACAAGCCTTCCTTCAAGGGGTGTTCATGACTTAATGACATTGGATATCATAGCTGAAAGTACCGTGAAGTACTGCAAGGAGGATGCAATTGAAAATCCAGTGGAAATTCTGCGTTACCTGCGGAGAGTCTTGGTGACAGGGAGACCTTTGGAGGTTCAGGATGACTCCCAGTGCATTGAAGGGGAAACCAATTTCATTATGGTTAACCGATATGTCTTAAAAGACATAGCATTCCCTGAGATTGAGAGCCTTGATGACTTACGAAAGAGGGAGCCTGAAGTAAACTCAGGAAAATTGGCTTTCCTTTTAAAAAAAAATATTATGGGTAACAGCATTCTCAGCAGCATAAGTTGTATATTTACTGTACTATTGAAAAATACATTTTGATTTTTAAATCACAAACAAGAAATTTGCTTCTTTTCAACTTTCCCCTGGATTTATCTTCAAAAGCTATGACCCTTGATAAAAATATGGCTCAAATAAACAATTGATTTGCTTGCTCAGTTGTGAAAATATACCTGGTTAATGAAGCAAACTTGTGTTTATGACTGTGTAAAACAAGTTAACTTTTGCTCCTGTAACCCGTAATGTGCCTGACTTAGCACCATCACCTATCAGATATATACCTACATAGCAAATATTTCTAAGTTTCATGGGGATAGTGCCCCAAAATATTTTCACGGGTGCCAAAAATATTTTCAAAATTTTTACACAAATGTTTTATTTTTTCAGGTTGCTGAGGACTATGGAGGCCCCCGCAATGAATTTTTCCGCCTGATTTTGAGAGAAATCCAGGAAAGATTTTTCAACCATGGGCTTAGAGAACTGCTCTCCGAACAGTATACAACAATTGGAGTCATATTTGGTAAGGAATTCTGAGCAGCTAATCTTCCCATTTGTTTATGCAGCATGAAATAACTAAAGTTTTGGGAAACGCAATGAAATTATATTTTGTTTGATTTACAAGTCGAATCCAATTTTTGACATTTTTAAGTAGAAGGGATTGTTTTTATACTTTGCTGTTACAACAAAATTGGCAGGAATTTTTTTTTCTTGTGTCCTTGGGAAACCCAGAAATACATTGGCCATTGTTGTATTTCACTTTGAAATAAGTGCAATATTGCCCATTGTTCAGAAACCTGAAGGCAGAAGTATTTACAGAAGTATTTAAACAATTCACCATTAATTATTTAACAAAGTCACTAAAATATTGATTTTCTTTTGTTAGGATTAAGTATACTACAAAATGGCAAGACCCCAAAGTTTCTGGATGAACAAACACTTGAGGGTGTGTTCAGTAAAGAAACTTTGACATCTAAATGTGTAATGAAATTGAGGGAAGGTCTGAAGGTTAGTTATGTGTTGTTTGGAATTTTTAATTCACAAAAACAAAAATTTTTTGCTGAAAGTTTGTAAA
The DNA here is from genome assembly GCA_033964015.1 of Scolanthus callimorphus. Lineage (NCBI taxonomy): Eukaryota > Metazoa > Cnidaria > Anthozoa > Actiniaria > Edwardsiidae > Scolanthus > Scolanthus callimorphus. Next base: position 20,709 of record JAWWUD010000177.1, read on the forward strand.
CTTCTAATATATCATAATTGTGAAATAAGCATGGAAAAAATTATTTAGAAATTATTTCTATTATTACCATCACTTTTGTGTAGGATTTGAAGGGTTCAAATAATCTAGCCTCCACTTGGGTGGTATCATCTAAAATTTTCTATATTGGTTGAATTGGTTCAATATTCTAGTTGGCTTATCCATTCTCCTTGTCATGGTTGTTTTGACATATTGGACCGCAGATTCCCACCTTTCTTCACCTTTTTAGACAGGCTCCCAACACCCTCACTCTGAAATCGTTTGTCAAGCTCTTGAAGCCATTGTTTAGTGACGCTGGTTCTAACGCAAGACACTTTGAGAATCAATCATCTGGTGCCTTTATGAAGTATGCAAGAGAAGCAGCAAGTATGTGTTTTTCACTTGTAAATGTTCCAAACAGCAGTGCATAAAATGTATCTGAAAAGCCGATTTGTGCGAGAGCAGATTTCACTAGACTGTCATGAGTAAGTTGCAAATCACTTTGGGTTCACTATTATAGGTTTTAGTCAGATTTGGTGTATTCACTTTGCAATTGGTTTTAGTACAGTCATGTAAAATCTGCTCTTTTAAAACTTGTTTTATGAACACATCTTGGTGGGTGTATGACAGCATCATTTCATTTTTTTCAAATGTTAGAAAGAGCATGTAAAGACAACAACAAAACTGCTAAAGTTATATAACTTTGTGCTGTTCAGAAATAAACCCAAATAAAATTGCACAAGTGGATTTTGTTGCTCCCTCAATAAGCTCTTCCAGAAACATATAACTTAGTTGAAACGTGTAACAGACGAATGAATCTGATGTGACAACCAGCGAACAAATCGCGATCACTAAACACCATATTTGGAAAACAACGCCCTAGCGTGCAGCCAATCAAAATTCACATAAGACTTTTCCGTTGGGATTGCACGCACATTGAAACTGTTTTCCGTCGGTTTAGGTAGCGCGCATGTGTTGTTGAAAACAGTTTTGTCTGCACTCTTATTTACCATGAGCTTACCATCGCAAATCAGCCACTCATATTACGAAAACAGCAAAAGTTATGCTAGTGATAAAAAATGTTTCAGGTGGGTTTTGAGCATGGAAATAAAAAACAGTGAACTAAACTCATTTTGTGCTTCTGTTCTGTTTTGAAGAGTTCGTACGTGTTTTTGTAGAAAATATGACAAATCAAATCTCCTGTTGCTGTTTGGCTAAACGAAGAACCTTATGCTTTCCAATTATGGTGTTTATTGATCACGAGTTGTTCGCAGGTTGTCGCGCTGTTACACGTTTCAACTCACGCCCTCCCTAATAAGATTTCAGTGGAAGCTCCACTAATGGACACCTCCCATTTTTTACCCTCCCTTTTCAGGCCATCTTTATTGATTTATAAGGGATAATCCGTTGTCGCTTGGCAAAACAATTCTGATCGGAACCTGAGAAAATAACATTTGCCACCGATATCTTAAATCGTGCGACGTCAGGAGCTTTGCGAAGGTGAAAATTTGACAAAAAATTTAAGTACTAGTAAAAGCGTGTAAAGTTAATTAAATAACAGAAAATGTGCAACGGACAATACAAAAGAATTGGCAATTGAAGCTTAGGAAAACAGCTGACGCACCATTTAAGGTTTTAGAAATATATTTAGGATTTAGGATTATATTATTACGTGTGGTGTACCCCAAGGGTCTATCCTAGGCCCACTATTGTTTCTAATATACATCAATGACTTGCCGAATAGCCTTGATACAGGTATTCCGAGGATGTATGCAGATGATACCAGTATAAGTTTTCAGGAGCAAAATCTCGCTAATCTTGAATCACAGATAAATAGTGATCTACAAAACATAAACGTCTGGCTTATGACTAATAAGCTTAGTTTAAATATAGCCAAGACTGAATACATGATAATAGGTTCCCGTCAAAGATTACAAATTTTTGGGGATGACGAAATGAATGTATCAATAGAGGGCAAAAGGCTAACAAGGGTACACTACACCAAATCGCTAGGTCTTAATATAGATGCCAGTCTGTCCTGGTCAAAACATATCGAAGAAACGGCCAAAAAGATTGCGGCAGCTATCGGGGCACTCAAACGTGTCAGGCCATACATTAATTGTGACACAGCGCAAACGATATACACATCCCTTATCAAGCCACACTTTGATATTGTAGCTCCGTGTGGGATGGGTGTGCGGGATATCTTGCTGATAAGCTCCAAAAGTTACAAAATAGAGCTGGGCGCATAATAACAAAATCGAGTTATGATTCTAGTTCTAAAGCTGTCCTTGCTAGTCTTGGCTGGGACAGATTGGCTAAACAACGAAAGATTGATAAATTAACAATGGTCTTTAAAACCTTGAATAATCTAGGGCCCGAAAATCTCAAACATGTTTTTACGCTGGATAAGCCAGCCTATAGCCTTAGAAATTCAGAAAGCAGACTGGCCATACCAAAGCCACGCACAGATTATATGAAGCGATCATTTTCATATAGTGGGGCGGTTGCTTGGAACAATTTGCCAATGCAACTCCGCAACGCCTCTTCGCTGTCTGTTTTTAAGAGAGGATTGAAAACCCACTTCTTGGAATCGGACCCACACACGGCAAATTTATTATTAGTAGTATTTTTAATATAATATTGTATAGTAGTGTTTAACACTGATATTTTAAACTGTGTTTAAATAAAGTGTGTATGTATGTATATGTATGTATATCAAATGAATTTGAGGAAAAACTCATAAATGTTGTCAAAAATTGTAAATTGCATGTACTGGGTGCTTCTCCGCAGACGTCAAAGGACCACTGATAGATTCATCGCAGAATATGCTTGTATCAGCATGCATGATATTACGCATTACATTGGCATTTCTATTTTATTAATTGTTATGTGATGTAGATAATAAGTGCTTCGAAATCCTATCTCATGCCAACTTATTCTACCCAATTTGGGTGTAAGAAGAGTGTAAAACACAGAGGTCAACAGAACGAAGTCACGCTGCCGGAGTTTAAACTCGCGTCAAGAAACGTAAAGGCCTGACGGTTCATCAGAAATGTATCCACAGAGGTTGACTGGAGAAGCAGGGAATGCGAAGATACTAGCGAAGATACTAGTGATCGATCTGTGGAGGCTGGGAGTACGGAAGCGGAACGCAGGAACAAAATCAGCAAATTGTTAAAACTCTACACTGTACTTATCAACTACTAATTTATAAACTTGATTTCTGTTTAACTTTGGAAAAACTTGCTTGTATCCCCCCCCCCCCCCCCCCTACGCTATCTAATACTGATATACTGATGAGCTTGAGACTTTATTTATTATATTATTTAAAACAAAACGATGGAATTCTACATTATTTTACTCAAAAAGGGTGGTGGATATCCACCAAATCCACCCCCTGTATCCGCCCCTGCATTTGTTCCTATCGTTGCCGTCGTGGTTTTGGGGATGTTTCAAAATTTCTCGCTTAAAAAGCGCTTGAAGCGGAGATCTCCATAACTACTGTAAGGCAAGTACATGTAAGCCTGTCTTGTTTCTCTTCTTGTCTCTCTGGGTAAGTGGCTAATTATGCACCACTCAATTGACATCCCTGCACCCCGATTCGCGCATTAGCGGGGCATTAGCGGTGATTCACAAAATTCACCCTATATCAGTGCTCCGGTGGTTGGGACATGCGTTTCTTTCACAGCTTTCACCAGTGCATGGAGCGGGAAAGTCACTCTTGGTCAGCAGATTCATAGCGGGGGAGTCACGCGAAGAACGACGAAGATACATGTGCATACTATTTTCGCTGAAGATGATGTTGTGCAAAGTAAGAAACAACTTAAATACTTTGAAAAAACTGTAATAGCTGGAAATTTCAAAGAACTAATTCGAAAAGGTAAGCAATGTGATTGAAAGTTGGCTTCTTATTTATTGCAGAAGCGCTTGGAAATTCCATGGAGCTTCCATGGGGATCTGAATGTATAAATGTAGCAGCGGATATGTTGATCGTACGGTTCTCCGTAAGTACTGCTGTTTTAATTCATTGCTGTGGTGCTTATGCTGTTGTTGCTGCTGTTGTTGATCTTCAAACTGCATTTGGTGTTCACCAATAGAACTAAAAATGTAAGAGGTGTTTTCTGGGTTGCAGTGAGCAAGAAACACAAATGACCTTCCTCAACTCCTTATATCTGTGGAGTTGTAATTAACTGAAGAAAACAGTAGTTAAGTTTATTACGTGTAAACACAAGAGTCAGAGATGTAGCCAAGAACTACTGGGAGTTAGGCGATACATACCAAGAAATCACTCAATAGATCACAATGCCCGAGTGGGAGACCTCGCCCAGTATAAATCATAACTTGTTTCTTGTTAGGAGCCTGTTTGTAGCTACTTGCGTTTGAGCGTAAACCATGGACGCCTTAATTTCGTGTTTGTTCAAGTTTGAAAAAGTTACGTTTCCAACAAGAAAATGTTTCTAGGTCACTTTCAGACCAAAATATGACAGCCCAAGGAAAAGGCAGATTTTCAATGCAGCACACATCCATGCAGGGTGGCGAGCCAGACGACCCCACGTGGGTACGTGCTGTTTGGAAATCTGTGCACTGATTGGCCGCCATTGTTTTCTTTTGGTCTGGTTTTCTTTGGAAGCGTCCTGAAAGCGACCTAGAAACATATTGTTCCCCGTTGGAAGTTTAACTTTTTCAAACTTGAACAAACATGCAAAGTGTCCTCGTATATGGAGGTGAACCAGCCCAGTAGCGGGTTGATATCTTTTGTTTTCTTTTCCCTGGGGGACACAAAAGACAGAGGTGGTGGTCAAACGTCCATGCCTGCAGTGCCTTTCAAGATGGAAAACTGTGAAAATGTTATCTCCTCACATTGTTTCTGATTCTACAAGTTGGGTAAGCAGATAAACAGATGTCTTTAGATTGCCCAAAACAGACAGCAACAAACTCTGAAAACAATGGAAATGGTCCAAACGACTCCAGAAAAGCAGCCGAAAAGCGCCATGGCCTCGAGAACTTGTTGTCGCCAAGTGAAAGTGATTTATGAAGATATGTATTTGAAATTAAGTTTAAATGAGTTTGGTAGCTACGGATGGATTAGGAAATCATAGAGGATTTACACAAAACCACCAGGACTATGGATGAATTGGTTTCTCATTTGATACACGGATAAATCACATGAAGTTCGCATCAAACAATCCAAGCAGGTAGGCAAAAATGAAAGTTTGTCAAACATAGGTACAAGGAGTCCGAAAACCCAGAGCAAAACCTCCGGGATTTACTCCGGGATTTACTTATTTATTCTAGGTCGACATGAACTTTTCGATTCTTTTTCCCAGTTGTGTGTATACAATTACAACTACAATTACAATTACAATTACAACTATACAACTATACAACTACAGAAATTTGTCACCTACATGTAATAGCTTATTGAGAATTGAATCTTGTTTATGTGGAAAATTGTTTTGCAGTATGGGGAAAACTGTATGCAACAGAGTTCAATTTGACAAAAAAACAGCTATCAAGTACTTAATTATCGTCTTTTAAAACTTCTGTTTCTCAGTTCTTTCATCCAGAAACAAAGAACAGAAGGAGCATATAAATGTTTCTCAACCCTATTACATATCTATTAATAATAATAATAATAAATTACATTTATATAGCGCTATTTCTACTATATATTTAATATCGCTTTACAATATTACTTTTAAAAAAACTAAAATAGACTAAAGTAAAGTAAAACGAAAATAGGGTAAAAATCCATACATCCATATGCTATAAAAACAATAAAAGTAATATAAAGGGGAATCAGTAAAAAGCATGTCTAAAAAGGAATGTTTCAATAGCAGACTTTAAAATGTTGAGTGATTTAATATTCCTCACATCCTCGGGTAGGGCATTCCACAAAGATGGGGCACTGAAAGAGAATGCCCTTTCACCATAGGTCTTAAGGTTACGACGAGGTTTCACAAGCAAAGATTTAGAGGAGGAACGAAGTGATTTTGTAGGGACATATGGTTTAAGAAGTTCGGACAAGTAAAAAGGTTGTATGTCATTCAATGCTTTAAAAGTTAAAAGTAATATCTTATATTCGATACGCTCAGAAATAGGTAGCCAATGTAGGTCATATAGAATAGGGGTAATGTGTTTGTGTTTTCGAGTCCCCGTTAAAGGGGCACTCGCACGCTTAATTTTTGTACCACCTGTCAAAAAATAAGTCTAATTCTAGACACCAAAAATACATTTCAGTTTACCGGGAATAACCAAAATAACAGTCCAGGTTTGTTAAATGACCTTTTAACTGTTAAATCAATAAAACTCTATAGTGTTTTTATCTATTATCAAGAGGATGGAATTGGATTGCGATTTGAATTATTTGCTTGTCAGGCAAGCGTGCGAGTGCCCCTTTAAAAGTGGTGCAGCAGAGTTCTGCACATACTGCAATTTCTGGATTTGAGTCTTGGGTATACCAGATAGGAGGGAGTTGCAGTGATCGAGTTTAGACGTTACAAAGGCGTGAATGAGCGTTTCGCAGTTCTTCAGGGAAATGAATTTCCTTATTTTGGCGATGTTATGAAGATACGGTGGCCCAAAAGTGTCACGGCAATTTTAAAGTGCCCACGGCAAAGTCAAAGTGTTCGCGGCAAACTCGAAGTGCTTACGGCAAACTCAAAGTGCTCACGGCAGACTCAAAGTGCTCACGGCAAACTCAAACTGCTCACGGCAAACTCAAACTGCTCACGGCAAATTCATCTTGCTCACGGCAAAACTCAAAGTGCTCACGGCAAATTCAACTTCGAGAATACCCTCGGGACGAGATGCGATGGCGTGACCGATCCGAAGACCGAAGGGTTTGCCGGGTCAAAAATGGTCTCTGAAGTGGTCAGCGGCCGTCACCCTGAAAACTACCCAGAAGTCCATTGGAGGTGGGCTTTTGTGGCGGGAAAGCATTTTAGTCTTCTTCAGCTATAATATAGGCCATTTTCGAGATGTTTTGCAGAAATTGTGGAGGCGAATTGCTTATTAACCAGCGATTCTGTACGAAATGTGGATGTGGTAAGTCCTTTATTCGACACTATTCAAATATTATTTGCGGAAACGGCTCGGATGATGGATTTTCTACGATGTTTATCGATCGCGGGAAGGTTTCAAGTTTTTTAGTACTCTGAGCTGTGTCCACTTTGGCCTTGGGAAAGGCTTATCTTTAAATAGCAGGGTATGCTAGTTTCTTGTTTGAAAGGAAACAAAAGATATGTTTACAGTAGTCAAATATGTGAATGGAAATTAGTAAACAAAGGGACCACGAAAGGGAGCATCAGCAGGCCTGATATTTCTCTAACTATAACTTAAGCTTAAGGTAACTTAACTTATAATTAAGTTATCTGCTATTTTTGTGTCTTTGAAAATCTTTCAAATTTTGCATGTGACTAGAGAGAATACTAAGTTAACTTTCTGAAAACGATTTTTAAAACCAGTAAAAACTGCCTTTAAAAACCACCATGTTCAGCTCTAAATCACTAACTAACGGGATTAAAAAACTTAATGTCTACCAGATAATATTCAAGTTTACTCATTTTTCTACAAACTCTTTGGATATTCTGACTTAAGTTACTTATCAGCACCAGAAAACACCAAAACAATTTGAGTTTTCATTAAGCGAAATTGATTCTCTTGTAACAAGGAAGGTTAAAGAGTGTTCTTCACTCCTGCTGTGCTTGTTCTTTCAATGAAATTGTGACATGTTAGGTGATCGAATTACATATTAACCTTCTGCTTGTATTAGAGGCTGCATCGGTGAAGATTTTGCTCTTCTGTAGGGAGGAGAAGGGATGTTTTTGCTCAGAATAAAAACAAAATGGCAGATGAGACCTTTGAGAGCAACAAGATGAGTTTGCGTCGACTTTGTAAGATAAATTTTGGAATTAATGCAAAATAAAAAACATCTGCATTTACATAGCATACTCTAGATATGTTAATTTTTTTCTGTCAGTTTTCATTGTTTCTTCACAATATTTGGCATTAATATTGAGGACATAAGCTTACATGTGTACAATCGTAGAATTGTAAGAGTTATTACAAAAGCAGAAAACCACCCAGAAAAAAATTAAATTAAAGATACAAAAGGGGATAAGACTATGATTGTGTGGATTTATATGGAGAGTATATTCCATCATCTGTTATTATTATACTGTATACAGAGCTTACTCTAGTTTACTCTGTATACAGCATATAAAATACAGAGCTTACATTGATACAGACAAATTAAGTGTGCAGTAGTTCTTGACGAGGTCTTCTAGCGCTTCACAAGGCAGTATCTGAATCATACATCTAACAGTGTTACTATTGTTTTGCAGTGGCTTTAAAAACAGAGCGTACTTTTGGCTCTGCTCTTGTTAGTGATCCAACTCCAATCAGTGGTACATTTGGTAGAGTGAATAGCCTTGACACATACAAGAGGATGAAGGGTACGCAATGGAAGCAGAGTGTTTCAAAGAAGGGGAAGAGGGCATGTGAAATGCAAAGTGAAGGGAATCAAGAGGTGATGGTTTTCATTGGCCTCGCAGAGTGGAACGAGAAGCAATGTGCTCTCAAAAAGAAATTTGGGAAGAGGCTGGCTCTCAAAGTCAACCGGAAAGACCCCCATCAATTTTATTAGAAAAGGCCATGACAAAGTGGGGAGCTTTCCATAAAGATTGCTTTTACAGTGATGAAGAGTATGTTTTGCTCCTGGAAGATTTAACAGAAGCTGTTTTTCTACCTGGATCTAATAATAAGGAATTCTTTACACTTGATCGATACAAGGAGGAACTTGGAAAAGATTTTAAGAGAATAACATTGTACATAGCTACAAAGGCAGACTACATAGAGGGAAGTGAGAAACACAGTGACAATAAGTCTGATTGTGGTGACACATTTATCCAAGAAGTCGAAATCAATAAACCAAGCACAAGCACTGCAAGTGGAAGTACCTGTGAACAGGTCAGCAGAGACCATGCCGTGGCACTGGCCCTTCAAACATCTCTTGACAACGATGATGGGGGGATGACTTGGTGACTGTGCTAGATGAGAAGACAGCGTTGCACCCAACTGGCACTTTTCATGACCATGCGTCAGTTGTCAAATACTTGGAGAGGCAAGTTGTCAATGATTGCCAACTCTTTCTCACCTTGAGGAGAGGATTTTGTTTAAGTAGATTATTGGCGCTTTGGCAGCGAGAAAGAAAAAGAAAGGCAGTATTTAATAAAGTGACTATAAAGTACCTAGGAGAGGAGGGCATAGATACTGGGGCGATTGCCAAAGAGTTTTTTACCAAATCGATAAATACAATTGATAAGGAAGGGTTTCCCAATGGGAGCCTATTATTCTCAACCTTGTTTATACAGAATGGGGGATACAGAAGTATGGGTGAAACAGCTGCAGCCAGCATTGCCCAAAATGGTCCTCCCCTTGCTTTTTAGAGGAAGTAGTGTACAACAGCCTATCCAATCCAAACGTGGACCTCAGGAGACTTGACCCAGTACATCACTTGACCCAAGATCCATTGCCTCTTTCTGAGAAAGAGCAGCTTGAAGAAATCAAAAAAAAAAACAGGTGCCATCAAGAGAGAGGCAATGGATGACATTACTGGGTCTGTAGTTATAAGTATCATGAGCCGGAGAATGCTTGCTCTTGGAGAGTTCATGGAGGGCCTGAATGCTTATGGACTTATGGACCGTTATCTCTCTTACCCACGAGACCCGAAGTCCCGTCGCGCGTACAAAAAGCGCCATCTATCCTAATCTCTATGACCCGCGAGACCCGAAGTCCCGCCGCGCGTATGAAAAGCGCCAACTCCTTTATCCCTCTTTGACCCACGAGACCTGAAGTCCCGCCGCGCGTACAAAAAGCGCCATCTATCCTCATCTTTATGACCCGCGAGACCTGAAGTCCCGCCGCGCGTATGAAATGCGCCATCCACCGTTATCTCTCTTACCCACGAGACCCGAAGTCCCGCCGCGCGTACAAAAAGCGCCATCTATCCTAATCGCTATGACCCGCGAGACCCGAAGTCCCGCCGCGCGTATGAAAAGCGCCAACTCCTTGATCCCTCTTTGACCCGCGAGACCCGAAGTCCCGCCGCGCGTACAAAAAGCGCCATCTATCCTCATCTCTATGACCCGCGAGACCCGAAGTCCCGCCGCGCGTATGATAAGCGCCAACTCTTTTATCCCTCTTTGACCCGCGAGATCCCAAGTCCCGCCGCGCGTTTCCTAGGGAACATGTGAGTGATAAGACGTAACGCACATAAAAAGACACATTATTACGACGAGGTATTACCAGAATAACATACAAAAGCCAGCGTACACATAAAGTGAGCCTAACGTTAACTGCAGGCGACTGACAATAAAACCAACACAAAACCCAGTGAGTCGGGCCTCCAGCAAAAACGCGGACAAACACACAGGAGCCACAAAACCGACAAACTACAGAACAAACAGAACACATAAATGCACACAACGGTACGTACAAAAAGGCCCTATAATCTGCAACCAACAGACATCCATACTTCCATGTATAGGCGCGAAGAGCAAACGATATACTGATGTTGCAATCCAAACATGTAAACAAGTTACTAGCACCCCGGATAAAAGTTCATGACGCTGATAAGGAAATGTGACACAGGAACGTACAACCTACCACACTAAATATACCTCGTTTACTTCTACTTTTCCCGGAGCGGTAGCCTAGTTCTGTTCCGGCGAGTTTCTTTATGAACGACGAAAGATGCCAGAAACAAGTAGAGCTCGTGAGAGTGGAAATGCCCCGAAACACCGACAGGAGACGCGCGTGGTCGTAATCTTGCGTAATATATGGCCAAACTCCAACGAACCCAGGACGGTTTAAGAACGAGTGAAATGCGACAGGCAAAGCACATGGGTTCCACTGGAAACCTATAAAACAAAATAGAACAAACTTCGGCTTTAAGCTAATAGCCGAATAAACATAACTTGAAGCACATTACACAACTTCGAAAAAGAACCAAGCCAAGCAACCACAAGCCAAGCTAAAACAGCACCAAATAATACTTAACTCGAGCTTACGGGAAAGGAGAGGAGATGTAAACGAAGAAGGAGTAGACTTTTATTCTTGAAGGTCGATTTGAAGGAAGTCTTGACCGTATTGAGGAGCGTCACCAGAAGCGGCATCTAGCGTGAGATCTCAAAAACAACTGAATTGATTATGTAAATTATATCTTATATGTCGCACACTATTCCCAAGTGAGAATAGTACTTCGATGAGAGCACCATAATATTATATTCAAAATTTTCATAGTTACTGTTTAGATCTAGATGAAGATTATAGTTCAATTGGATTGATTTTTATAATAATACTAGTGTATGATTGGACAACAAATTATGATCTAGACTTTAATGTGTGGTAGAGTGGGGTTTATCAGTCTGTAAACAATACTGCCAGAGTTTATTACATAGTGTCTTCTATTATGTAGTCGTAATCAAGCAAAAAGAAAGGAATGGAAATGAGAGCATTTCATTGTTCACACTTATTTGTTTGATATCTACTTGTACAGTAACACCATCTGCGATGAAGCGTGATGCTACAACAAGGTATTGAAAAGTTTCAAAACTTTGTTAATGAGGATCATATTTCATACTGAAAATGTTGAGTTTCTGTCACGTTTTCACAAAACAAATTGAATAATAAAAAATGAGTACCTTTCTTGTCAGAAATTTACAGAATCTGCAAGTTTGCTTTGAATTTGGCAAACAGGAAATGAACGTTACACATCCCTCCACATGCAGTTTATTAACGAAACAAAAATGTTTTGATTGATGATGGTGTCAGGGACAGAAACTTGCAAATGGCAGTATCTTGTAGGACAAAGAAAGAGGGTTGTCCAATACTCTGACAAATTTGTGCAAGGCATTGTCTAAAACAATGGAGTGAAATGGAGTGTATTATAGAACGAGGCTAAACAATGGAGGAGAACAATAGCATGCATAAATTTGTCAGAATATTGGGCTAGTATGAGCATTCTCAAAGGCATGTTTAACGTTTTACATTAGTTGATTTAAGACAAGAAAAAAGACATTGAGATAATATATTCAAATCAAAGTTACCAGTATTGTTGGCTTTTTCTTGTGGCAAATATATTAATCCAAGCCATTGCCAACAGTTTTGTTACAATTGATTTACCATGATGCCGTCATTTTCCAATGTTATGCAAATAAAATTTACAGGAAAAGCATGAGACTGTGTTGTAGAAATTTTTAGGTAAATCACATTTTGAGGGGAAGGTACACTTATTTGACAAAATATGATTTCACAAAAAATAAAATAAAAGAGAGCCAGGTATGGACTATCAGAAAAGTGCAGGGGGAGGGAACAAATTGGCTGGCATGTATGTTTTTCTTGCCCAATAAGTGATTATATATTATTTATTTGAACTGATGCATTAATGTATGGAGCAGGTTGTGCTTTGCATAGCATAACCAGATGGAAAATATTGTATACCAACAAGTCTTTTAAATGCTGGGGTATTAACTACACATGCGCAAAAGGTTATTAACCAATATTGTCCAGTTCAGTTCTAGAAAATATCCCCCCCCCCCCCCCCCCCACACACACACACACAAGGGTGTTGAAAAGTGACCCCCTCGCCCCTCTGGAATTTCCAAAGGAAAATACCGTATTTGTATGGAAGAAATCAGTTAAATTGGTCCCACCCCTCTGGAATTTCCAATACCTTTTGTGTGTGTGTGTGTGATGGTGGGGGGGGGGTATTTTCTGGAACCACACATTTTATGAAATAAACATCAGTTAAATGCCAAGGTATCTTGTGAAAAAAAAGTGATATCTTCACATTGTGAAGAGAGCAGATATGACTTTTATCTTCACTTTTCTGAGTGAAGATGACACAGCTTTCTGTTTTTCAGATTTCGTAGCATAAATGTCGATTTGAGAAGTTTTCCAGGGTGGCACTGAATACAATGCATTGCTGTTGACCTTGGAAAATCTTTGAGGTTAATCAATATGTACTGTCATTTGGAATGTTGCATCACAATGTCAAAGTATGAGCTTTGTTGTTTCATTCCTTGATTGACAAAGTAAAGTAAAGTAAAGCATTTCCAGACACAGAGTCTATCAAACCTATAAGTACATCAAGCTTTAACAAAAACATGCAGTAAACTTTAAGGACTATTTGTTCCAGGTCATACGTAAGTCAATGTGCTAAAACAAAATACTGGTTCCTGCATGCATGTATTCCTTTACAGTCAATTACCATTGATTGCTATGTATGTTATGTTCCTATATAGGCTTAAGAATCTCTCCAGGTCTTTCGTGTTTCTAATCTTAGTTCATTCATTATATATTGAAAGTATTCATAGAATTCTGATTGTTGAACAGTTTGATCAACTAGATGGGTGTAGGCATAATCCAGTTCAGCTCTCCCAACAAGAACAATAAGGCCACCAACGCCACCATGGAATATTGGAATTGTGTAAAGTGAATCGGGTCTTCCTGCTACTGTTTCAAACCTGGATTTCCTAATATAATTCCAGCTATCCTTTACTTCATCAAGCCCTGTCTGGAGTACCCTGGAAAAACGGAACCACAAGCAATCTCTTTGGAGAGGGTCTGCCATATTAAGAACTCCCCTGTCATACAAATCTTTGAAAAAACTTATCCACCATGATGCCCAATGTTTCTTGAAGAAACTCCACCACCCCTCGATTCTTTGGTTGCGAGGAGATGGTACATATTTATGTGAGTCTGGGTCATCCATGAAAAAGAATGAATACCAGCCATAAGACCATTCTCAGTTCCTAGATCTGAATATAATTGCCGAGGGCAACCCCCTTGTTCATTTACAGCATCCAAATAATAAGCAGCTATGTTATCTGGCAAATTGTTTGAACGTGTGACATACAGCCACAATACTTTCCTACTATATCCATCTATGCATCCGTGTATGGGAAAGCCAAAGGGCTTGAGTTTATCGTACCCATCCGTATGCCAGACTTTATTCGGACCTGGACAAACATATTCCCTCCTACGCAATCTATGTGTTTTTCTTTCTTCGACTCCGCCAGGATCAAGTTCTCGAACAATTTGTTCGACTGCTTTTCTAGGACATCTTATCCCATTCCTCTGAAGTGTGTGCCATATACTACGGTACCCCTGAGAAGATCCAGGACCATCCATTGATTCAGCAACAGCATTTCTGAGTGCATTTTGATCGTATTTGACGCCATTGCTGTGAAGATTGATAGCTTTAAGCCTCCTTTTAAGAGTACTGAGACTCATTTCAACCCCGTGCTGTGTTTTCAGTAGTTCTAGAATCTCCTTGTACTCATAACCCTCGTAAAATAAAGATTCAAGTAGTAGTCCAGGAGCTAAATCCCCAGAAGGCCTTATTTAAGGAGTTAGCACAACCCACCGTACAGAAAAGGTTTGACCCCGGATTTACAAAGACTGATAACTGGTCTTCAACATTAGGTACTATGAGGTCACGAAATGTGGTGCACACGTCATCTTACGAAGGCTTCTTTACTTGAAGTCCATACTCGGCGTGAAAACGAGGCTGGCGACAATTAAGGCTAATATTTCGCTAACATTTGGTGAATTGGCTTTATAATCACCCGGAGTGAAACGTTAGCATAACATAACACATTCTTAGATAAAAAGCACTCTGAAATCGTTGTCACGTGATACATCACATGATCAAATCACGAAAGAATAGAGCATTAAAATGCATTTAACAGACTTTCAAATGTAATAAACATCTACACAAGTTGTATATTTCAAAAATGATGTGTGCATATTAAGAGACTGTTCATAAGACAGCTTTCTACCAGTTAAAATTTTTTGCCAGAACGAAGCATGTGTCCTGTCTACGCGATTTCCCTGCGTCTGTATTCAAGCGCAGGTGCCCGCATGGAAACGAGGCTGAATGCATATTTCTCTACAACAAAGCACATATAGCTTAGAAAAGCTTAAAAACTGAACAGTTTGAAAGGTTGTATAATCAGCAAGGTTTTGGCGAAACATTGATCGCCATCAAGCCTGTATGTAGAGAGGATGGCGCAATTGATCACGTGACACAAGGTAAGGGCCATGGTGAGTATATTATGCTTTCAGCCAGGACGGTGTATAAATACTATTGTAACGAATTTTTTTCCGTGTGAAGAATTTGAACACAATTTTAAAAAGCTTCATATTTTATTCATTGGCCAAGCAACTTAGTAATTATATGAGAAACATGTTATCAAAGGACTAGAGGCCATGACAACATACACTGTTCATGCGACCTGGCCTTGAGCACCTCTCCCCGCCAACTTTGATTGTCACTGAATAGTACAACCAACGATTTCAGTCGTACAGCAACTTTGGAAAGTTTTGAATTCGTTAAGTGGTTATGAAAAGATTTTCCTTTTGAAAATGTAAAATTAGTTTCTTTCATTTTCACAAAATGTGGTCTTTTTTAACTGCAGTTATTTGCATATTTATTTGCATGGCAATGGACAATTCTCTCAACGACTCAACTATTCTGTCTGTAAGTAATAATTACTTACTTACTTAAGTACTTAAGTACCGAGCAAGCATTTTTTTCGTCGGTATTTGACCCAGCGTTTGGTATATCGACTAGCTAACTAGAAATTGCTAGGGGCCCTATCGACAACACATTTACTTGGACGTCACAACTCGTATTCGCTAGAATAGAATCTTAGAATCTTGACTCAACACAAGCCGGTAGTTTGTTTCTTCGCCTTCGCTTCGGTGAATGACATAACAAGTGCTTGAAACGTTGTTTTCTTTCTCGCGTTTTAGTTAACTAGAAAACTCCAAGCTATCCTGTCGCGATTGTGGCCCCTAGCTTTTCACCCAAAGTTTGGTTTACCGTAAGTTACCCGAAGTTTGGTAAATATAACTTTTTAGCTTGAGTTCATTTTGACAGGCACGCTTTAATATCCTGTCAGAAAAGACAAACCTCCGATTTTCGGCTTTTTCGAGCACACTGTCACTGGGCTTTCATAATTTGTCAATTTCTCACCTGAACAATGGAAGAAGATAAAAGATGACAAACACTCAGAGCTCCATAAAGAGTGTGACTTGAAAAAAGTAGAACAGAAGACCTCTCCATATGTTGATTATTTTATTTAGCTCACGATGTACAATAAACTTGAGCGTTGTTGTGCGATGGTTTGTTTCGGAAAAAAGCACATGTTGAAAGCACGGTATCAACGGTGCCTTTGTGCTTTCAGTTCTTATAAATGCCTACATTCCTAACAGTTTGTCTACATGATGGTTCACACCTTTTTCTGTGAAGCTAGCACGTTTCAGTATCCGGATGTCTCCATAGAAGAAGGATTTTGTGTTCCGCCATCTTCGCATTCAAATCCAGTTCTAGAATGTTTTGAAGTTTTTCAAGACTTTCGATGACAATGGAACTGAATTATCTGCAGTTTGCCATTAAAACGGCCCCGGATATTTCCTCATAGCTTCTGATGCAATTCTATCAAGTCTTCCTTCCGCAATATCTGCAAATCTGATTGAAAGATTCAGTACTTCCTTCGTTTTACAAAAAGCATGTTTCATTGAAGGCAGTACATGCTTCACGCGTGGAGATGGTGGGGGCAGCCATGCAACATTTTTTTGGGGGGGGATAGGGATTACAATATTTTTGTCCACAGTTTTTTTTTAAATCCTCTACTCGGTGTACGGCAATTATTTCACACAATTACGAAACAAATATTTATTTTTCGTCTACTCTACGGGAATTTCTTTTGCGCTTCATCATAGCCTGCTAGCAGGCGTTGGAGGCTGTTTTTATCGGCGAAACCCCGAAGTTCGTAGTCGCGAGCGCCATCTTGGATTTTTTTCTCTCCCGCCCCCCACCCCCTCGTTTTGTCACTCGCCCCATTGTCACTCGGCCAAAAAAAAGATGGCGCTCGCGACTACGAACTCCGGGGTTTCGCCGATAAAAACAGCCTCCAACGCCTGCTAGCAGGCTACTTCATCAGGAATGTTTCTTCATTTTCATAATCCGACTGCGCAGTTGATAAACCCCCCTCCCCTCGTCTAAAGTGACAAAGTCCTACACTTCTTCTCGATGGATAGGATTAACTATGCTAGATGGCTGCCAGTATACCTGGCAGACATGCATCTTCTTCCAGACAAGCACCCAAGTGTACATACAGAGTTTGCAGCTGGGAATCACAGCGTCAGTCACAGTGGAAACCGCTTCTCCAAGGTATTGGCAGATATGGCACTGGAACAGTCGATCAATTTAGACAGTAAGGCAGTCGAACGCTGGTTTCTTACGTGCCATGACAGGGCGGGTGTCACCAAGCTTGTAAAAGAAATGTGTGATATGGATAGAAGCGACCGAGTCGGCACGCACAAAGAGGAAGGGAGAAGTAGGTAGGATCGCCCGTGACGAGGAGGATGTTTACAAGATCGAACAAATATTTGAGTCTGGACTGTTGACAGGGTCCTGAAGGGGGGTCCCAATCCCGTTTCCCGGCCGCTTTTTTCGCAAAATCCCGTTCCCAGTAGGTAAAATCCCAATCCCGGTAGGACCAGTCGGTAAAATCCGGGCGCACGAAAACTCTGATGTTAAAATTGAGATTCTTGCTTTTATCGGTACTATCTCTTGGTCCTGTAGGTTTTATTGTTCACACGCCGCAAATGACGAAATTGTTATTATTGCAACCAAATGACGAATTGCTATGCTTGTAATGTCAATTTCTTTCCAACATAGTGATTGTCCGCCAGGCCTATCACTATAAAGGCTTTTCGTGATCCCCCTATTTGAATATGGGATATATTTTACAGGAATTTCTCTTCTGTTGCGTGTGAAGCGCGCCCTGTTTTAATTGATAAACGAATTTCATCAAGCCTCAGAAAAAAGGTAGATGAACATTGCATTTTTTGTGTATAGCAAATAAAGCCTGTATATTCTTCGGCCCAACGTTTGTAACGTCGATCTCACCCTTACGGGCTTCTTTCGAACACAGTAATTGCCTGCCAGGCCTATCACTGGAGGGCTTTTCGCGGGGAGTTTGTTTTTCCTCGCTAAGATACAAATGTTCTTGTAACGGGCATTCCATTTAAACGGCACGAGCATATTGTCTTTGTTTGCGGGAGATATCAAGCGCAACAATACATGTTTCTTCCTTATGCGAAATGTTTAACGTATTGAAAGAAGAGAACTACAAAAATACAAATGATATAGAAATTGCTGGAATAATTCCGCAGAAAATTTCTTGTGATCCCCCCTTCCAGGGCTTGTTTCGAGAGTTCCCCCCTTTCGCCCACCCCAAAATGAAATGATCCTCTGCCCGCATGATATCTCGTCCTCAATTTTGATACAAAAGATATATCATACGATTCTATTCAAAAAGTGGTTCCGCCGTTTTGAAAATGCCTATGCCAAGTTATCAAACCGTTGACCGAAACCTCGCAGATTCCGAGGGACCAAAAAAGCAAAACGAGGGCCTTAATTTAGAAGGGGCGAGAAGTGAAATTCTATTTTCAGGTAGCCTGCTGTTAGGATAACAGTCTTAAAATGCGAAAAATGGTATAAATTGACGACTTTTTATTAGGATACACAGGATATACAAGGAGAGATTTGAAAAATCTCGTTCCCGTTGAAGCATCTTGATTCCCATTCCCGGTAGACAAATCCCGTTCCCGATAACCCAAATCCCGTTTTCCCGGCCTAAAACAAGGCGAATCCCGGCTCCCGTTTTACCCCTTCAGGACCCTGTGTTGAAGAATCCTTTTGATATATTGATATAGAAGATGATGAAGGTGACGAGCAGGTCCCTTTGTTTAATCTTGCATCAGGTTTTGTGCTTCCGGACGATGCCGCAGATGAACTTCTGGGCGCGACGGAAGCAGGCGGACGTAGCATGTTACACTTCGCGACCGCAAGAATGAACAGTACCGCGACAAATGTTTGGGCCCCGATCAAGAAACTCAACATCAAGACGTTCTCTTCCGTCAATAAGACCCCTTCGACTGGAAGAAGAAAACACTGGAAGCCTTGAACACCATAGTCCATAGTCCATGCCGATGGTACACTCAGGAAAAACACCAAGAGCGCCTTCCTCCAGATTCTTGAAGCAGACATCAGAAGTCCAACAAATCTCCCCCACTCCCCTCTACCGACGGCATTCTTAATCGATGTCATGGCTCTCATCCAAGTAGTAAAAGCAGCAGGTGCCTCTACGTTCGGTGACATGGCAGCTAAATACCAAGAAATGCTAGTAAGAATGCTAGGTGTACACAACTGCACGAGAGTCGATCTTGTTTTTGATCAATACTGGGCAGAGTCTATCAAAGAAGGGGAGCGCTCAAGACGAGGGCAGTCAAGTTTCTTGGAGGTCGAGATTCACAATGGGTCTACGCCAGTACCTAGACAGTGGGCTAAGTATATAAGCAATCCACTGAACAAGAAGGTGCGCTACTCTCGCCGCGGGGCAGTATCAGAACTAAAAGCAATCAATGTAAGCGTAATATATATTTTAATATTTTTGGTTGCCATGGAAACGCTTATCACGTGACTAAGTAGTGGCCATCTTGGATTTTTTATTTAGACCTGAAGACACGCAGGAAAAGGTGAAATTGAAAAGTAATCGCGCACTTATTTAGATACTACCTTCAAATAAAGCCAATTGGAAAACTTGGAATTTCTCCAAAAAAAAAATCAAATTTTTCGTGTTTTTGAAATATATATTGTGAAAAATGTCTTTCTTAAAACATTATCCTAGATATCCAATTAGGTTTACAGAAAGACTAATGATACAAACATTATGCTGACAAGAAATTTCTATTTTTAACACTCTTTACATACTTCCACAGACGCTAAACATTTAATCCAAAATGGCGGACAGTGAGTCACGTGTCCTCATTACCATGACAACAACAATTTAATGGAAATCAGAATTCCGAAATGTGTTTCCAGGCCAAGTTTGAAATGTTTTCGTTGGAAAATAACGAAGTTACCAAAAAGCAGCCCTTGTTTTACAGTCATGCCTTAAAGCCACCGAGGTACGCTTGGCGTCACGTGACCTGGCGTCACGTGACCAGCGAGGATAGGGATTTTAGTGTGTTATCCAGTTCAACGTCTAATTATCTCTCTTTTTGTGAAATTTTTATCTGATCTGACCCTAAAAAATGTTATGGGGTCACTGAAACGTTTCAGCCTCGCTTTCATGCTTACCCTCGCGTTCACTATACCATGCCACGAACACTTCGTATTTGGCCAACAATTACCGGCCATCTCGCCATTTCCTGGTCGATTTGTAGTGGCGATTGAACGCCTTACTACACGGTGTAGTTAATGACCCGGTAAATGTTTAAGAGTTAATTTAAATGGAATTGAAAGATGTTTGTATCAGCCAAAAATGCATTATTTTTCATTTTCATGTCACGTGACTGATCACGTGATAAGGGCCTGGGGTCGATTTTACTGAAAAACGTTTCAGGTTATTAAACACTCTCTTCCTGCAAAATTTGGTACTAATTGCAATTAATGTTGTGGTGTTATGAGAGATATAAGTGTTTAGCCTCGTTTCCATGCTTTTCACCATATTTGGAAAAACACACCCCTTAAACAGGTAGTCTGCACCGCAATTCTGGACCACATAGTACCTACTAGTAAAGTTCAGGTATTCTTCTATAAGAATCAGCCATCAAACCTTTTCTGTACGGTGGGTTGTGCTGGAGGACAATTTTTCGGGTCTGGCTCCTGGACTATAGCGCTTGCTCAAAGTCCGCCATCTTGATATCTTGAATCAAGTGGCTTGTTCAACCGCTGACCCGTTTCAGGCTCGCTCCTTGGGTTGCCTGTGGTGAGGTCACGAGTTTGTGAGAGTTTGCCGTGAGCACTTTGAGTTTGCCGTGAGCAGTTTGAGTTTGCCGTGAGCACTTTGACTTTGCCGTGAGCAGTTTGAGTTTGCCGTGAGCACTTTGACTTTGCCGTGACCACTTTGAGTTTGCCGTGAGCACTTTGACTTTGCCGTGGGCACTTTAAAACTGCCGTGAGCAAGTTGAGTTTGCCGTGACACTTTTGGGTCACCGTATGAAGATGATAGAAGGCCGATTTACAAGTAGAGGTCACCTGTTTTTCCATAGACATTGTGTCGTCAAACCAAGCCCCAATGTTTTTAGCAGAAGAACAGCGATTTACAAGTTGAGTTCCAACATAAAGAGAGTTCAACATAGGCGAAGGACGGTGGCGAGCGGAGAGGATCTATTTTACATTACAATCATTTTTTTTTGGCCAAATGAGTGAAAACATCAAGCATTTGAAAAAACGCTGCTTAAAATATCAGCCAGTTTGTAAAGTTTTACTCATTTACCACAGTTGAACTGTGTAAAAAAGCAAACCCCGACTTTCCAATCACTACAAATTTGTATTTACACTAGGATTTAGTTTAATAATAATAATAATAATAATAATAAGTTACTTTTTTTATAGCGCTTTTCTCTTACGGATCCAAAGCGCTTTACAACAGTTTTATATATAGTTTCAATACGAATCAGGTTCATTTAAAGTTGTGATTTTCTAGAAAATGTAGCTACTAAATTTGAAGTTTTGCTCGTGTATTTCAGAAAACTTCTTCATCTTTGTCCTCCATAGTCCGGCGGATTAGAGCACATTTTCGAGGAAATTGCACATTTTAGGCTGAAGCCCCAATTTTTTGCCAGGTGATAGTTTTCAATGTATTTTTAAATCGTAGATATGGAGGCATGCTAGAATTCTTTCGTAGCGAAAGCTAGAGAGGTTTTAGAGTGAACTATTGTTTAGCTCAGTAGCAGCCATTTTGAATGCTTTGTTATTCAAATGAGGTTTAGAACTTAGCTATGTGAACAATCAAGTTGTTCTCTAGACTGCACAGCCATAGCAGCTCAACATTTGCTAATTCTGAACTATGGATTGAGCTGACTGACTTCGGCTGCGCGTCTCCTTAGAGTTTTTGGTGATCTATTAAATGTCATGATCAGTTTATTGTGAATGTTTCGAAATGTTTATAATTTCTATTGTAAAACAATAGTCTGACTGAGGTTTGATGAAATGTTTCAAGAATGACCAACAAATTCTAAAAAAGATCGAAATAATTGGTACCTGATGTGTCAAATGTGTAAAACAAAGCTTGTCTCTAAAATTTTGGCATGATATTTCTTCCTAGTACTGTGCTATACTCTATAAACACGGACGATGGAAGATTTCACTAAGTGCCGCAGAGCTCATGAATAACAAAGGATTCAAAGATGGCTGCCAATAGCAAAACAATGGTTCACATTAAAACTGTTCTAGCTTTCGCTACGAATAAAAATTAGCGTGCCTCCATATCTTATCTTGAACACAATACTGAAAACTATTGACATGCAAAGTCTGGAGTCTTTAGCCAAAAGTGAGCAATTTTTACGCTAATCCGCCGGACTACCAGCTGATTCAGACCGGAAGCAAAATTACGCGCAAAGGTCACGTGATTGAAACCCAAGAATTGACTGGTGCATTAGAAAGTTACTTTAACCCCAGAAATACTGCCCAAAACACGAAAATAATCACACAAATTGTAGTATTTACTACTTCTACAAACTTTACTGAGAACAACGATACACGCATGTAGCTAATGAGGTTCTGTTTTAGGCTGGTCGATCGCTTGTGGTGAATACAACGGAAAAGACGGCTCTCGTTAGCACTGCAGAACAAGTTCAATGTGTTTCTCCGGAATTTCGAAGAGATTAATGGAGATTTTCCAAGAGAAAGTTCAATACTTATGAGAGTTGAAGTACGTCTTACCTTGATAATTGCTTGTCTAGAGTGTAATCTTTCAAGAAATCATGAAGAAAGACGTTCCCGCGCCTTCTGCAACACACCGCCATCTTGGAAATCGCACCTGGTATCCCACAATGCATTGCATAGGTATACAGCCAAATAAGGCATGCAACCAGGGCTTTAGGAACAGGGAAATTTTTAGAAAACGTTGTCAAAATGACGTGGCGTAGTAGGCGTAGTAAGGATCTATTTTGTTTTCGGTCTAACGAGTGATGTGGACGCTCGAAAGGAGAATTGGCAACCGGCCTCACTATAAAATTCTGAAATAGATCATGAAATTAACAGTATAAGGACTACATTCTAGCTACAGTCTTAACATTCCGATCATAACTTTGAAACCATACGGATTATAAACACACGATTCTAAAATACATCAAAATATGCGACTAAATGTGCTTATAAAATCCTAAGTACAATCAATAAAGAATCAATTACTAATATATATACTAGATTAAGAATGTACCTGAAGGGTGAATACCCGGCGGTCGCGACTTGAAACACAATAACACTTCTGAACTCCGTAACCTGGTTCTTCACGGATTGACTGTATGACTGGCAGTCAACTCAAGTCGACTCTATGAAGCTCTCGTGTTACAACAACATAGAGTAATCATTTGAGTAATCATTAACACATTATGTATTAACAAATTAAATCTAAATTAGAAGTTTCGGAAAGAAAGCGGACTGCTGCGAGGATATTTATTTAACGCTTGCAACATGTCTGAAATCAAAATAATCAATCATCTGATTTGAATTATTTGATATAGCGGGAAAATATCATATGATGGAGAATTAACCAGTGCGGGAGATCGCAAACGAGTCCTACCCGTTTGACCTCTTCGATTTCCGCGTTTCATTCACGCGTCGCTTTTGGGGATCCCACGATTTTTTTGTGCTAACCGCAAAACCGTGAGATTTTGTTTCCAATACAAAAATTGTACGGGCGAAGGAGAGATTCACCCTCGAGAGATATAAGATCTCAGTGCGGTGCGGTGTGGGGTGGGTAATAAAAATCGAATAAACAAGTGGTATATGCTTCATCGCTGAATGTCACAATAGCCACCTTATTTGAATATGAATGGTCCTTTTGTTTGATAATGCCTCGTTCTATTAGAAGACGACTATATGGCATTCAGCGATGAAGTAGATCCACCCGCGATCCGCCGATAGATGAAAACCTAACTAAAACTCTAAACATTATCTTAAGTAAATCGCTAAATGTTGAACTTATGTATATAAAGGCAACAAATTAACTCTGATACACGCCCGGCATAACTAATCAAACGTTCGGTAATCGAACTTAATCGAACACCAATCGTTCGATTGATTTTGATTGAGATCGGTAATCGAACATAATCGAACTCACCAAAACATTTTTCAATCGAACATAAACGAACGTTCGATTACCGAACAATGTGCTCATTAATCAAACCCAATTGAACTTCAAATGAAACACAGGCATTTTTCTAAATCGGAAACAATCACTAACCAAGATTAGCACCTCAGTTCGGCTCGCCTGGCGCATACTGGGAACTGCACTCTACATGAACTGCAGGTGTTATATTAATGAGACGTTAATCCAATAGTCCGGATAGTTTTGTTGAAGTTGAATGTTTTTTATCATATCCGCCTCATAGGTCTGTAAAAGTAATAAAGACTCAGGCACCGGTCATGATTGAACTATGGGTTTATTGAGTGATTTTACTGAGATTTTCTTATAAAACTGAGTTTTTTCAGGTTTTGTTGTTATTTAGAAGGCTAAGTGTCCCAGCTGAAAATGAAATTTGAATAAAGCTAATACTTATGTTAACTGTTCATGCCGTCTATGTGTATTACCCCATTGCGTGTCACTGATGAGTCTTACCCAATTTCTAAAGTCATGCAAAATTTCCGAACAAATTAATCAAACCAATCATTTTGATTTATGTTCGATTGAGTTCGGTAATCATACTCACCAAAACGTTTTGTTCGATTATGTTCGATTACCGAACCCAATCAAAACCAATCGAACGATTGGTGTTCGATTAGGTTCGATTGAAATTTTGTTCGATTTTGTTCGATTGGTTATGCCGGGTACACGAAACTCAGCTCTTCAAACTGTCACTCAACCGTTCTATTTCAAAGACGAAGGCGCCCGACGGCAATTAAATATTTTGAGATCCCGCATAAAACATCAATCAATTAAGATACCGGATTGAAAACGAGGCTCAGGATTTGCCAGACAGACGCCAAGCTGAAACAGGAGGTCACGGATAGAAAAATCCCGCGCAGATCACAGAGGGAAAACGCGCATAGGGGGAAAAACGCGTATGGCAAAATAGTCCGGAGGATAAGCGTAACATTGTTCAAATTGGTGATTAAAGTGCCACAGTTCGTCTGTATTATCTTCAGGGGGCTGGTAACAATAAATGATAAGGACCCCAATTGGGTTCTTATTGGTTCGCGATTTACTCGGTGCTCAAGTTTTTCCCACATGTTTTCTACTAAAAACCACAGGGTACCCAATTCGTAAAAAATCTTTTTGTTACAAAAACACGCCAAGAAATCTTTTTTCTTACGAATTTACGAAGAACAATCCAACAAAAGCGTTTTAAAACAAAACTCGATGTGATTCCATAGTAAAGAGTGGCTTTTAGCATGAATGTCATGCTTTTTATGGCAAAATTTGAAATCTCCCAGGTAGACTGGCAATGGCGGCTCTCTGTTTGGGTCATGTCTGGAGGCGGTCGCATCGACTCGATTTTCTCTTTGTTGCTTTACGGCATTGAAAAACAAAAGCTGGGATATCGTTGCAGCGAAGTTAGCGTGGGTTGCCCGTTCAGCTTCATTTTCGTCTTTGACGTTTGTTCCTTCCTATATCATACTAATAAGCGCTAGTAGCAAATTTGGTACTGCAGCCCGCTGACAGAAGTCAGGCTCAAACGTACCGGTGAACTGTTGTTTGTTAGAGAACATCACCTTTCTCACAAGCATCGCTGCTTTAGCCAGGTGCATAGCTTCGGTGTCATAGTTGTGGGTTTCTGCAAGCTCTAAGGCCCCACTGATATCATCAGAGAAAGTTAGCTTGACTTATTTTCTTTCTGTATAAGCGCGCAACCCAGGCAATTGTGCAAGAAGGCGTTCCTTTAAACTCGCTGTGGACCTCGCGCGCCTAGCTCCTCTAGTAAACACGAGTACATTTTACTGAGATTAGATAGCTGAAATACGGCTGGCTTGGGAGGGTCTTCAATAAATCACCAACTCTGCCAGGGCAATATTTTCTAGAGAGATTTCAGAAGGTTCATTGTGGTCTTGTTCTGGGGGTCTTATACTTCTAGCCCTATTGTACAACGCCGTGAGACACGATACGTGATAATACGCGTCAATGGCGTGCATGTCTCCAGCTGAAAGCTTAGACAACAGTTCATGGTCTTGCAGCTTGGTTGCAGCAGCTCTCACATTGCTGTCTATATTCATGGTCGCGGCTCTGTGGAAGTTCTTACCTGTTGCAACCATTCAAATTGTAGCAATTAGTGTCCATCATCAAGAACAGCGTTTTATTGTAGATGTTCAGGCAAGCCTGTGGCCGCGTAGCACTAAGTTCAACAGAGTGGAGATAAGGAATTAACCTTGTGTGAAAGCTAACGTGCTAATGAAATGGTCCCATATGTGCTTCTGAGCGTTAGCCCTAGTAAGCGGAGAAAGAGAAAAAATCTCTGACCCAGAAGAGACCGATCTCTTCTGCGAACAAGGTTTCAGCTAACGTTTTGTAGCTGTTGTTGCCCCTTTTCGTTTGCTATTGAGAGGACAAACAAATTTCTCGGAAGGACGGACCTCTTGGCACAAGGCACACAAATTCCATTTAATAATATGGCGTTCCATTTTCTATTTTTCTTTCCGAAACTGCAACATCGAGATCAGTCAGGCGTTCCTCGACCGTGACACAGGATCCCTATCGGCCTTGTTTCGAGTTTTACAGTGATTTCTCATGCTAAAGAGAAAAATGCGTGACCTGCTATGAGCCCGCCGTCCGGACCGCTGATCAATTCAAAACCTCCCTTAAACGCGAGATTGTGATAGGATCCGCTTGGGGTCCTTATCAATTTTTAATCTACGTATGAAAAGGTACCTATTCTGAAAATGTTATGCTTTAATCACCAAATTGAAATTCTGCTATTTTTTGTCGCTAATCCTCCGGACTAAAATGGCCTGCAGCCTCGCAGCAATAACGTCTATTGTTCGTAGATACTTAAAATAAAACGCTAAAAGTGTCCATAACAAACCGTCGCCAGATGTGCGTCGATGACATCGTCCTCCTCGTCGACTTCAACGCCCCGCGAGACAAGTGGAGCATGGGACGAGTGACGGAAGTCTATCCCTGAGACGACGGTATAGTACGGAATGTAAAGGTGAAGACGACGTCTGGTGAGTACCAGAGATCTGTGCAGAAATGCTGCCTGATCAACGAGGCCAAGTAATTCTCTGACGTTATCTATTGCCCCCCCCCCCCCCCCTCCCGAGGGTTTGTTATGGACACTTTTAGCGTTTTATTTAAGTATCTACGAACAATAGACGTTATTTAGATTTAATTTGTTAATAAGTCTTATTGTGTTTCAAGTCGCGACCGCAGGGTATTCACCCTTCAGGTACATTCTTAATCTAGTATATATTAGTAATTGGTTCTTCATTGATTGTACTTAGGATTTTATAAGCACATTTAGTCACATATTTTGATTTATTATATGGATGCCAGTGTTTTACCGGAAACTAAAACACTCGTATTTTCCATATCTTCACTAGTGAAAATATGAAAAAGTTATGTACCGCATGTCCCGGATGTGCACGTTTGCAGTGTTGTTTTCCTCACTTTCGTCTGCAGTGAAATCTCGCTCGGTCACTCGAGTTTTAAGCCACAAAACTAAGTTTTGTTCTAGTTCTAACGAGAAAAACCTTATTTCAACTATGGCAGAGAATGCTACAGCAACACAAAAAGGGAAATTAGTTCTTAACGACACTGGGAACCAGAAAGATTGAAGGAGCATTTCGCAACTAAACACTTTCGACTTTACCAAGTGAGTTGTTCAATTTGTTATATTTTGCCGCTATGTCAATTCTTATCCATATAATAAAAAGAACATTACACGGTGGCTTGAAGATATGGATTTTATTTTCTCGTGTCAAAAACAATATTTTACTCACTCGCTGCGCTCGTTCGTAAAATATTGTTCTTGCCACTCGAAAATAAAATCCATATCTTCGCCCCACCGTGTAATATCCTCTATGTATTTTAGAATCGTGTGTTTATAATCCGTATGGTTTCAAAGTTATGATCGGAATGTTAAGACTGTAGCTAGATAGTCCTTATATTGTTAATTTCATGATCTATTTCAGAATTTTATAATCGAGTTGAATTAAAAGGGAAAACCTGAGGCCGGTTGCCAATTCTCCTTTCGAGCGTCCACATCACGAGATAGGCAAGTATAATGCAGACCAGGGGTGCTTACCATTATGGCAAAATTCCCGGAAATTCCGGTTGGGAGATAAATGGTACAGTCATTTTTTCGGTCATCCCAGTTAGAACGACTAGAACGAGCGAAAAATTCCGGTTGGTTTGTCGAGACATAATGGTTCAAACCATTTCGGTTGGGTCGACCTGTCGCGAGAGGACTAAAACCGAGAAATTATTTAAAATCCCGAAGTCCGTTGTATCGGAATGAAAAGACAACCTCTGAAGGTGAACCAGGGGCTGTGAACCATTCATTCCAACCGGGATTACCAAAAATTGACCGTACCATTTATCTCCCAACCGGAATTTCGGGAATTTGGCATATTGGTAAGCACCCCAGAAAATGCAGACTGCAGACTGGACTGCAGACTGGAAAATGCAGACCGAAAAATGCAGACCGGAAAATGCAAACTAGAAAATGCAAGTCATTTGAATTTTGAATAGGTTAGTTTTTGTCCATTTATATTAAAGAACAACAGCTTTGAATTGTTGTTCGGTTTTCGCAGTATGAAGGCTCGTATAAAGTTATTGAATCAAAAGCGGAATTGGAGATTTCCTCAAATCATTTCCATCGCGGCATTCAGTTAAGCCCGGTTTCCAGACGTGGTGGGTTTTCGGAGCCCGCGATCCTCAACAGGCTTCGTCAGAAAGGACCCCAATACGGCTGGAAACCGAGCCTAGGAGCATTCAGTGTACTATTATTATAAATATCAAAGAAACTACACGTAAATGTAGCAACCAAGCTAGCAAGTTGGTACTTTAGTATTCCGCAAAAAAAAAATTATTCATAGAAAACAAAACACACTTAGTTTCTGTCACGGCGATCGCCATTCGGCAAGTATAAAATGCCATTTTATACAATTGCCGGATCGCCATTAATTCACGAAGTTCGCTGTCAGATCAACAGGTACGGTAAGCGTACCTGTTGTATTATAGGAGAGCCTGTTCATTCACTCAGTTGGCCGGATTGTCAAAAAACGTGCAGTTTTTCGCTCAAATCTTCGGTATCGTTTTCAAACCCATTCGTGCTACACGTTCTTTATGACAGTCCAGGCCCTCGATCTTGACGATCTCGCTACTCGCATGAACTCGTCGTCGTTTCTTCCTAATTGTAATTTACACTTAGTTTGCATTTTCCAGCTGCACTTTCTAAGGACAACTTATTATTAGTCCGGTCAATTTAGCTTTTAACCTGGCAAAAATTGCAACATGGGAGTTTTATACAGCAAATTCTTAGTCACATATGTGAGAAATACTTGTCCAAATTTTGTGAAAATCCGTTCGGGGAAGTTGGTTAAATTTGGGGTTTTCCGTATGCACGAAGGAAAGCCTGTTGTTTTCCGT
Organism: Scolanthus callimorphus; assembly: GCA_033964015.1. NCBI lineage: Eukaryota > Metazoa > Cnidaria > Anthozoa > Actiniaria > Edwardsiidae > Scolanthus > Scolanthus callimorphus. Next base: position 50,384 of record JAWWUD010000177.1, read on the forward strand.
GGCAATTGGACAATGGAAACGAACAAATCTAAGGGAGGGCTATAGACTGTACAGCCGTAACTCGTTGTGATATTGAACGCGATATCGTCGAGAAATGAGTGAAACTTGAAGACTCAGGGACGACGGAATAGTTTTCAAAGTGTGTGTGTGTGTTGAAGGGGGGGGGGGGGGGGGGCTCATTAGAAAATAAAGCTCATATCTTCGCGCCACCGTGTAATATCCTCTATTTATTCGGGGATCAAAATATCGAAAAACTCGTGAAGCTAGGGATAGAGCTGAGGCAACCGAACTTGGCAGCCATCTTACTTGTGCCATTCTAAAAATATTAATAGTATTTGCTGCTTAAGTGAAAATGGGTGACATAAAGCACCTGGTGGATATGAACAAATTACAGACATTTTCATTGGTTATGTTACTCATAATTGATTGTCTTTTAAAATTTTAAGGCAGGCCACCTTTACAAATACAAAAACATTTGTTACCATTTCACACGATCACGTGATGCTGGTCACAATTAAAAGGCGACACGAAAAGCACGCACTTGTATGCCGATTACAGATATGTAAAAAGCTCGTGATAACATTTAGCCTCCCCGCAGGCTCTCTTTGTTTCTGTGGAAGTTTTATTGGGCGCGCGGCGGACTACACGCGGAAGGAATGGCAGAGCGCGCGCACGTTGTTTTGAAGCTACTTTTTTGGTAGAAACTTTTTGAGAGCTTTCGTGTAAGTACATTCAGAGTCCACAGGAAACCCACAAAAACGAGAGTGTGCAGAATTCCCATACGAACGTGCGTGCGCGAGCTGAAATTCCAGGCGTGCTCTGACACCAGAAGAGAGCCTGCGGGGAGGCTAGATAACATTTTATTAAATGTTCAGAACTAGCGAGTTGTAATGGTCGAGCTGGGGAGTTTTTATGGTCGAATTAAGGAGTTGTAATGGTCGAACTAAGGAGTACTAAGGAGTTCTAATGCGCATGGTGGAGCTAAGGAGTTGTAATGGTCGAACTGGGGAGTTGTAATAGTCGAACCAGGGAGTAATTTTAATGGTTGAACTAGGAAGTTTGTAATGGTCAAATCAGGTAGTTGTTGTGTTTAAAGAGCCCTTGTCAGCCACTCCTTTGTTATTGTTTTCAGTAGGTATAAGACAACGCATTACGTGTAGAAATCTTGAAATATAGTCTTCTAAAAACAAAATTTGATTATTCATTTACCGAATTCAATCGCAAATATTGCACTACACTCCCTAAATCAGCTTACTAGGCTGTTACTAGGCTGACAAAATGGAGGCTGACAGAGGCTCTTTAAATCGAGGCCTGAATACTCCTAATAATAAAGCTATTTTCCCCAGAATGCGGGACAAAATTTCAACAGTAGACATTATTTCCTACAAAATGGACGGACTAAGGAGCTGTAATGGTCGAACCAAGGAGTTGTATTGGTAGAGCCAGGGAGTTATTTTGTTAATGGTTGAACTAGGAAGTTTGTAATGGTCGAATCAGGTAGTTGTCATGTTTAAATCGATGCTTTGAAACTCCTATTAACAAAGTTATTTACCTTTTTTTCAGAATGTGGATCAAAATCTCAACAAAATAAATTATTTCCTAGAAAAGGTTTTCCGACACGACAACGGGTGCATTACACTTCAGTCCAAGTTTGAAACTGCAAGATATCTCAGGAGAAATGGCACGAGATTGGAAGTAGGGACCAGCTGTTGACTTGTTGGCTCAAAGCCAAACATTAATTTGCATTTGTTACGGCTATAAAAAATCCGCCAGGGATAATTGTTACAAGAGAGTATATCTTTAAGAATACAGTAAATGGTATTAACGTCGGCTGGGGCAGTCAAGCCAAATGAATAAATATTTATATTGTATTATAAACCGAACAAAATATTTAGAATATTTTTAAGAATATAACTTAGTAAAAGAATACATTAAAAGATTATTTCTGTTTTTGCATGTAGTTACAAATATACAAAAAAAGTGTTACATTGCATTTACAGCCTCAGAAATAGGACACTTGAATTGAAGTGACTCAGATTTACTTTAGATACTAAATCAATCTTAGATTATCCCCGGGGATACACCCGCGGCATGCAAATCAACCTTACAGAGACGACAAATCGCCTCGTGAAATTCATCATAAATTCAACATCTTTCACACAGTGCTGAACATGACTCAATATTCTCCCAAACGTACTTCTTTGAGTGATTTATACATCTTTTAAGGCGAATCATCAACCGACAGCCTTTCCGGACTATTAGCCAATCAGAGAAGACGAAACAAAACAAAAGCAAATGTGATGGGCCTTTAAGCATTTATTTTTGGGGCCTTTAAGGCTTTATTTTTGGTCGAGAATGATCGTCGGGAATTTTCAGTTACATCCCTAAAAGATACCAAAAAGGGCGTCGCTGGATTAATTTTGTACCCTAAAAACTTGTCGTCTTTGATTGAGATGCTGCCTTTGATGTTGTCTAATCTATCGCGGTCTTGTCTACAAGTACTCTATCCCTCTTTCTTGAAGGTTTGCCGCTGTGTTAGAGCCCTAAAAGATACCAAACTCCCTTTATAAATTTTATTGGAGATAAAGGCTTCCCCTAAATAACTAAATAGACCAAAACTCGTGATTTTAAACCCTAATAGATACGACGATCCCAAAACTCACAAAAGCGAAATACATCTCTTTTTTGTGTTTTATTGCACATATATCAAATCTACTCCAGTGGCGGATCCAGGGGGTGGGCGTTTGGTGCTACACACCTCCTTTGCAATACAAAAATGGTTTAAAATGGCAAAATCAGGGGCGTAGCCAGCACTTATGAGAGGTATGAGAGGGGGGGGTTCCAAAATTCAAAAAATAAAAAACTCCACATAAATCGGCCGTTTTTTGCGTTCTCGCCACAGGAAACCAAGCCAAAAATATTGATCTCGGGAAAAAACTAGCGTTTGAAGAATTTGCTACATTTATTGGAGCTTTTATTTGTTGTCTATTAGATATTTGCCGAATTTTAGTAATAAGTCGGTCCAGAACAGAGGTGAGGGGGGGGGGGGGGGGGGGGTTGGTTCCGCTGCGGGAGAGGGGGGGTTCCGGAACCCCTGGAAATCCCCCCCCCCCCCCTGGCTACGCCCCTGAAAATGTAGTCCTGAAAAGAATGGGTTCAGTAGCCCTACTGGCAAATCTGGCTATTCAAACAAGAAACGTACCCCCCTTTCCAACAACCTGGATCCGCCCTGTATTCGGCTATATAGCGGCTATTGACTGAATGTTATCCGAACATTCTTTATCGTCTGAAAACAACAAAAAAGAAGCAAAATTACGTGTGCGTGTCAAAAAAGACAATTACAATTAGAGCAGATTTCGTATGACCTGTGAAAAGTACCGCCACAAAGTTGTTCCGCGACCGTGACCGTACCGCGACTACGCGATTTCATTGGCGATTTTATTCCATCTACAGCAGGCCAGGTTCCGTACCGCCACCGCGACAGTACCGCGCCGTACCGCGACACTTTTCACAGTCATACGAAATCTGCTCTAGTTTGACAAAACCACAACACACGCAAGGCCTTCATACGCTTTGGGCACTCTGGAGTGGTATTAACATGTGGAATGGCATGAAACGTAATATATAGATTTAGCCACTGGCTAAAAGCGGAGCTCCTGGTTATAAAATTTTCTATGTGAATGAAAGGGATTCCCATGTGTACATGGTTTATATGGTTGCTTTAGAGTCTTAATAATTTTTCAAGCATAGATGACGTCATCGACGACGTCATATCACGTGACCACTTCATTTCGCTCATCTGGTGGCCTAGACTACACTACCCAAGTTTGGTTGTTTTAGATGCTTCCCTTCACGTGATATTCATTTTTTAAGCATAGATGACGTCATCGATGACGTCATATCACGTGACCACTTCATTTCGCTCATCTGGTGGTCTAGACTACACTACCCAAGTTTGGTTGTTTTAGAGTCTTCCCTTCACGAGATATTGATTTTTTCAAGCATAGATGACGTCATCGATTACGTCACATCACGTGACCACTTCATTTCGCTCATCTGGTGACCTAGACTACACTTCCCAAGTTTGGTTGTTTTAGAGTCTTCCTTTCATGAGATATTCATTTTTGAAGCATAGATGACGTCATCGATGACGTCATATCATGTGACCACTTCATTTCGCTCATCTGGTGACCTAGACTACACACTACCAAAGTTTGGTTGTCTTAGAGTCTTTCCTTCACGAGATATTCATTTTTCAATCACTGATGACGTCATCGATGACGTCACATCACGTGTCCGGGTTACAGCACCCCCTTGTGGCATAGACAAAATATCCCAAGTATGGTTGTCTTAGCGTGTTCCCTTGAGGAGATATAATTTTTTCTTTGCATACCACAGGGTTCCCATGTGTACACGGACGACGGACGGACGGACGGACGGACGGCGTACGCTATAGGTTTAATAGCGGAGCTCCAGCGCGGGCCGAAGGCCCGCGCAAGCGGAGCACCATACCTAAGGGAAAAACGTATACCATCGAGTTGATTTTTGAACGTCACGGGCATTTTGGATCATTTTGATGACGTCATTGATGGCGTGAGGGAACGTGACTTTGGTGTAGAGTTCCTCTGATGGTCTTTGAAAGTTTGTCCAAGTTTGGCTTCTAGAGAAGCTTCCCTTCGGGAGATATGATTTTTTCTTTATTTTTCTGGTATTAAACCTATAGTGTCCGCCGTCCGTCCGCCGTCCGTCCGTCGTCCGTGTACACATGGGAACCCTGTGGTATGCAAAGAAAAAATTATATCTCCTCAAGGGAACATGCTAAGACAGCCATACTTGGGATATTTTGTCTATGCCACAAGGGGGGGTGCTGTAGCACGGTCACGTGATGTGACGTCATCGATGACGTCATCTATGCTTGAAAAATGAATATCTCGTGAAGAGAAGACTCTAAAACAACCAAACTTGGGTAGTGTGGTCTAGGTCACCAGATGAGCGAAATGAAGTGGTCACGTGATGTGACGTCATCGATGACGTCATCTATGCTTGAAAAATGAATATCTCCTGAAGAGAAGACTCTAAACAACCAAACTTGGGTAGTGTGGTCTAGGTCACCAGATGAGCGAAATGAAGTGGTCACGTGATGTGACGTCATCGATGACGTCATCTATGCTTGAAAAATGAATATCTCGTCAAGAGAAGACTCTAGAACAACCAAACTTGGGTAGTGTGGTCTAGGTCACCAGATGAGCAAAATGAAGTGGTCACGTGATGTGACGTCATCGATGACGTCATCTATGCTTGAAAAAATAATATCTCGTGAAGGGAAAACTCTAAAAGAACCAAACTTGGGTAGTGTGGTCTAGGCCACCATATGATCGAAATGAAGTGGTCACGTGATATGACGTCATCGATGACGTCATCTATGCTTGAAAAATGAATATCTCGTGAAGAGAAGACTCTAAAACAATCAAACTTGGGCAGTGTGGTCTTGGTCACCAGATGAGCGAAATGAAGTGGTCACGTGATGTGACGTCACCGATGACGTCATCTATGCTTGAAAAATGAATATCTCGTCAAGAGAAGACTCTAGAACAACCAAACTTGGGTAGTGTGGTCTAGGTCACCAGATGAGCAAAATGAAGTGGTCACGTGATGTAACGTCATCGATGACGTCATCTATGCTTGAAAAATTAATATCTCGTGAAGACTCTAAAGCAACCATATAAACCATGTACACATGGGAATCCTTTCATTCACATAGAAAATTTTATAACCAGGAGCTCCGCTTTTAGCCAGTGGCTAAATCTATATATTACCAGAAAAATAAAGAAAAAATCATCTCCCGAAGGGTAGCTTCTATAGAAGCCAAACTTGGACAAACTTTCAAAGACCATAAGAGGAACTCTATACCAAGGTCACATGCCCTTACGTCATCAATGACGTCATCAAAATGATCCATAATGCCCGTGACGTTCAAAAATCAACTCGATAGTATACTATACGTTTTTTCCTTAGGTATGGTGCTCCGCTTGCGCGGGCCTTGGGCCCGCGCAGGAGCTCCGCTATTACGTACAATAATAACTACTTACTAACCGAGAGTGAGGGCATTACGTGAAATATCAAACTGAGGTTTTGGCGTATCGACCGAGCGATAGCGAGGTTGATACGCCAAAACCGAGGTTTGATATTTCACGTAATGCCCGAACGGTCGAGGTTAGTAAGTTGTTTATTATATGGCACTTTTTTTCAAACTTTTTACGAACCGGAAGTCGCCTCGTTCATTTTCCCGCCGAAATAACTCAGACACGCGCCCGCGTCGCGCTCGAGTTCATTCAGAGTTGTGTCAAGTTGATAGAACAAACCCGTGTGTGCAAACCACGCCAGACATCCTCTAAAGTAATCAATCTCTTATGGATGTCAAATACTTCGGAATCCTTTCTTTTACAGAAATTTTATAATGTTGTTTAGTCATTTGTGAGAAACTTTTGAGGGAGTTACAGAAGTTTCAAACGGCAAGCAACCGGGAAGCAAGTCTTCGACGTCAGCTCAACTTTTTTTTAGCACCATTGGGGAAAACATTGCTACTTTTGCACTAGAAAAGGCCTTTAATAAATACGGAAGAAGAGTTCAACCTGAAGAAGCTATTTCACAAGCTATCCTCCAGAAAATTGCGATGGTTATTTTAGCCGGCTTTTGTGCAAAAGCAAACGTCAAGTAAGAATGAATTTAACTCGAGGAGATGGAGAGAGAAAAGAAATCAACGACTTCACTATCAGTTATCGGTAAGCACATTGTTTGAACTCGCTTTCTGTTATTATTTTTAGCTCTCAAGTTTATTGAATTCCCAATAAATTTTGACTTTACATGTAGCTTTTACCTTTTGCTGCTATTTTGACTCCCTTAAGTTCTCATTTTCTCCGGAAAGACTCGAATTTCTTAGAGTAACTTTTTGGCTCTGCTTTGCTTTTGTAAACAGGTCATTTCTGATATTCAGGCCTTTATTTTCCTCTTGTCACAAGTTAGAATTGTGTTATACTGTGTCAAGTATTCCTTGTTGTGAATTTCGCTGAAAATCTTTTTGAATTTGTGTCATCTATGCTTGAAAAATCAATATCTCGTGAAGGGAAGACTCTAAAACAACCAAACTTGGTTAGTGTATTCTAGGCCATCAGATGAGCGAAATGAGGAGGTCACGTGATGTGACGTCATCGATGACGTCATCTATGCTTAAAAAAATAATATCTCGTGAAGGGAAGACTCTAAAACAACCAAACTTAGGTAGTGTAGTCTAGACCACCAGATGAGCGAAATGAAGTGGTCACGTGATATGACGTCATCGATGACGTCATCTATGCTTAAAAAATGAATATCACGTGAAGGGAAGACTCTAAAACAACCAAACTTGGGTAGTGTAGTCTAGACCACCAGATGAGCGAAATAGTGGTCACGTGATATGACGTCATCGATGACGTCATCTATGCTTGAAAAATTAACATCTCGTGAAGGGAAGACTCTAAACAACCAAACTTGGGTAGTGTAGTCTAGCCCACCAGATGAGCGAAATGAAGTGGTCACGTGATATGACGTCATCGATGACGTCATCTATGCTTAAAAAATTAACATCTCGTTAAGGGAAGACTCTAAAACAACCAAACTTGGGTAGTGTAGTCTAGACCACCAGATGAGCAAAATGAAGTGGTCACGTGATATGACGTCATCGATGACGTCATCTATGCTTGAAAAATTAATATCTCGTGAAGGGAAGACTCTAAAGCAACCATATAAACCATGTACACATGGGAATCCCTTTCATTCACATAGAAAATTTATAACCAGGAGCTCCGCTTTTAGCCAGTGGCTAAATCTATATATTATTTTTACGCTTTTTCACGCCGGGCCTATAAGGATCAAAAATCGCCGGGTTTGTTCTAACTTTGTGAGTTTTAATCCAATCACTACCATATTTCACATGTAAATAGTACTCGTGAAATTAACAAACATAGTAATTTTAGAATTTTCAAATTAACGAATTTTGGCGGGAAAATGACGTCATCAATCTTACACCAAAATTTCAAATCGATCATATGAAATTTTTATGACTTTGGATATGAAAGAGCTCATTGAGATAGCCACAAAACCGAAAAGATTTTTGAAATATCTCATTCCCTTGAGAAGTTATGAATACTTAAGTTTGCAATGTCCGCCATGAGGAGGTCACGTGATGTGACGTCATCGATGACGTCATCTATGCTTAAAAAAATAATATCTCGTGAAGGGAAGACTCTAAAACAACCAAACTTAGGTAGTGTAGTCTAGACCACCAGACGAGCGAAATGAAGTGGTCACGTGATATGACGTCATCGATGACGTCATCTATGCTTAAAAAATGAATATCACGTGAAGGGAAGACTCTAAAACAACCAAACTTGGGTAGTGTAGTCTAGGCCACCAAATGAGCGAAATGAAGTGGTCACGTGATATGACGTCATCGATGACGTCATCTATGCTTGAAAAATTAATATCTCGTGAAGGAAGACTCTAAAGCAACCATATAAACCATGTACACATGGGAATCCCTTTCATTCACATAGAAAATTTTATAACCAGGAGCTCCGCTTTTAGCCAGTGGCTAAATCTATATATTATACTATCGAATTGATTTTTGAACGTCACGGGCATTATGGATCATTTTGATGACGTCATTGATGACGTAAGGGCATGTGACCTTGGTATAGAGTTCCTCTTATGGTCTTTGAAAGTTTGTCCAAGTTTGGCTTCTATAGAAGCTACCCTTCGGGAGATATGATTTTTCTTTATTTTTCTGGTATTAAACCTATAGCGTACGCCGTCCGTCCGTCCGTCCGTCGTCCGTGTACACATGGGAACCCTGTGGTATGCAAGAAAAAATTATATCTCCCCAAGGGAACACGCTAAGACAACCATACTTGGGATATTTTGTCTATGCCACAAGGGGGGGGGGGGGGGTGCTGTAACCCGGACACGTGATGTGACGTCATCGATGACGTCATCAGTGATTGAAAAATGAATATCTCGTGAAGGGAAGACTCTAAGACAACCAAACTTTGGTAGTGTAGTTTAGGTCACCAGGGAAATGAAATGAAGTGGTCACGTGATATGACGTAATCGATGACGTCATCTATGCTTCAAAAATGAATATCTCATGACAGGAAGACTCTATTTCGCTCATCTGCTGGTCTAGACTACACTACCCAAGTTTGGTTGTTTTAGAGTCTTCCCTTCACGATATGTTAATTTTTCAAGCATAGCTGACGTCATCGATGACGTCATCGATGACGTCATATCACGTGGTAGTGTAGTCTAGACCACCAGATGAGCGAAATAAAGTGGTCACGTGATATGACGTCATCGATTACGTCACATCACGTGACCACTTATTTTCGCTCATCTGGTGACCTAGACTACACTTCCCAAGTTTGGTTGTTTTAGAGTCTTCCTGTCATGAGATATTCATTTTTGAAGCATAGATGACGTCATCGATTACGTCATATCACGTGACCACTTCATTTCGCTCATCTGGTGGCCTAGACTACACTACCCAAGTTTGGTTGTTTTAGAGTCTTCCCTTCACGTGATATTCATTTTTTAAGCATAGATGACGTCATCGATGACGTCATATCACGTGACCACTTTATTTCGCTCATCTGCTGGTCTAGACTACACTACCCAAGTTTGGTTGTTTTAGAGTCTTCCCTTCACGATATGTTAATTTTTCAAGCATAGCTGACGTCATCGATGACGTCATCGATGACGTCATATCACGTGGTAGTGTAGTCTAGACCACCAGATGAGCGAAATAAAGTGGTCACGTGATATGACGTCATCGATTACGTCACATCACGTGACCACTTATTTTCGCTCATCTGGTGACCTAGACTACACTTCCCAAGTTTGGTTGTTTTAAAGTGGTCACGTGATATGACGTCATCGATGACGTCATCTATGCTTAAAAATGAATATCACGTGAAGGGAAGACTCTAAAACAACCAAACTTGGGTAGTGTAGTCTAGGCCACCAGATGAGCGAAATGAAGTGGTCACGTGATATGACGTCATCGATGACGTCATCTATGCTTGAAAAATTAATATCTCGTGAAGGGAAGACTCTAAAGCAACCTAATAAACCATGTACACATGGGAATCCCTTTCATTCACATAGAAAATTTTATAACCAGGAGCTCCGCTTTTAGCCAGTGGCTAAATCTATATATTACTAAAACAATTAGACCTCTCGAATGTGCTTCATGGTCTATTCATCATAGCACATTCGGCCTCGAGGCCTAATAAACAATTAGAATGTGCGGACACACATGAGGACGAGAGGTCTGATGGTTTTAGTATAAACAAACTAGTTGGTCAAGTTTTTAACACAATAAAATGTACTACTTATGAATGAAATGAAGCTTTGTGAAACTTTTCGCCCGCTAAAATGTCTCATCCTGTTTGGTCGCTCTCTCCTACAAATTCAAAATGATTTGACGATTTATTTGCAGTAAAAGTAATCATAACAAACTACTTTCAAATTTGAACGGGAAAAACACTTTTCCAGTGTAATGTCGATATTCTTGTACAGGGGCCGTAGTCAAAGACGTGACACAAAACACGAATTCAGGCTTTTTCCGAAAATCTTGCCGTGGGCACTGCTCTAAACAGCTCAAAGTGTTGTAAATTGTTCAAGATCTATTAAAATTTTCCTACATGTAAACTTGTTTCCGCAAGAAGTAGATCTCCACGGAGTTGCTTTTGCCCTCCAAGTCGTAAATTCCTTTGTTAAACAACGCCAAGTACTTTACACGGCAAAACAACAGTAAACTCTCTTTTTGTTCCAGATAACCAACTCTCACACAATGAGTCGTCGTTTTCCTTAATTAAGGTATGAGTATACCTTTGAAGGTATCGCGGGGAAAAAATTCGTATCGCGTCACAATTTACACCACAAACGTCGTTTATATATCATTTTAAAGCTAAAAGGTTGGTCTATCTGATGGATAATTTTGTTTTCATTATATTGTACATGAACATATACTTTTTTAGCCCTAAAGAAAAAAGTACCGACTTTGTTTAAAAAGTTCCAGCTTCTTCCAATTAAATTGCACAGATCCAAATTGAAGCAAAATCTATTCTTTAGAAGGCGATCTAAAAAGGGTGTGCGGGATTTTTGATTTTCCTTTCAAAGCATATTTTATGCTAATTTTTGTGTTAGCATTGCCAAAAATATCGATTTTCAATCTGTTTTACGTAATATTTCCGAAAATACGTAAAATATCAAAAATCCCGCACACCTTTTTTCAGATCGCCCTCTAAGGAATACATTTTGGGGAAATCTGGAGCTTTTAACATTAACTGGAAATGGCAGGAACTCTTAAAAAGCAAAATTGGTACTTTTCCTTTGAATCACAAAACGACGAAAACGTTCCATCAAATTAACGTTGCATATAAATATACCACTTAGCAAGTAAGGCCGTTTCACAAGCTTTAAAACGATATATAAATGGCCCTTGTAGTGTAAATAATGACGCGACAGTGATTTTTTTCGCGAAAAATTGACATCTCTCGCGCAAAGGTATACTCATACCTTAAGTAGAGATTTCCTTGATATTTAGGCTACCATGAAGACTTTTGAGTTCACCACGAAAACAATTGAGTCAAGATGAACAAGATGCCATCGACAAATTTTCTTTCGAATGAAGCATACAGGAATCAGATTGGCATAAAGTGCGCGAAAATCATTTAGTTTTGTTTATTGAAAGAATTTTGAGTGCCAAGGAGAGAAATTACCAGTTCTGTCGTCGCGCAATTGCTAGTGATGACACAGTTTTTCGTACTAATGGTGTATTACTTATAGACCATTAGTAGCGTAGCCAATCACAGTTCAGCATTGGTAATAGACCACTAGTTGGTTTATTTGTTAAATAGCACACGTCTAACACTATCCTAATGAAATCGATAAAACCTATATGCTGTGTTATTATAAAGGTGATACTGACCTTCCTGTAAAAGTAACCAAGCTACACGTGTCCCCGAGCCCTATGGTCATAAAGGAAGGAGAAGAATCAAGTTTTCTGGACAGTCAACTCCACGCGAGAAATTGGTACCAATTACAAGTTGAAAACTACGGTGGTCAAAAACCCTGGTCATTGGTATTCCATAACACTGCCCTGTTATGATTCGTTTGGAACATGGTATGTATGAAATGTAATATAATCTTCTAGGGGAAACTTATAAACTTTGTTAAAAAATGATAACTTTATTCCATTAAATTATTTCATTATACAAATTAAAATGTTAATCCGGATTTCGGCCACTGAGAATTATCACAAATCGCACACGTGAAAAATTACGCTAATGCCTACTATTGCGAATTCCTCTTATCGTAATTTTTCACAAAATAGTATTGACCATGTTTATATTATAAACAGAATGTGCGTTCACTCGTTAGGTATCAGGGAGTTTAAGATACCACAACGGCAACGGGCAACGACGACGTCTTACTAAAATTCGTCTACTGGTTTTCTTGCATTTCTCAATATTCATCAATCGTTTCCAATTTTCCTTTGCATTTTAACCTTGATAACAGCAAATTCGCATCCATTCTCAATCATATCAAACAAAAATACATCGAAATCGTCACTCCACGTTCCCGCTCTCACCAGAGCGTAAAACATGGCATTTCACGTCTCAGTTCAGAAGAAAACGGTTGAAATGCATTTGACTTTATAGATTTGCACGTGCAAGCATTGTACTCTGCAATCAAGTGTACTGTCCTTTGACGTTCGTTCGTTCTCGTTGCTGTTGTCGCATCTTAAAGTCCCTATCAACACCCGAAGCTAAATTCCATATATCCGCGCGCCATGTATTATTTAAACTGGATTAATGTAGACATGATATGTGATGTGATGTGCACATGGACTATGCTCAGCGGTCTTACGTGACACGGACATAAAAGGCGTGAGCGAGATCTAACCCTCGTGCATTTGCAACTACAACCAACAGTAGTAGGTTTGCGGTGGCTGTCGATGATTAGTTGACGAGGCGCAGCAAGATCCACCGGCTGCCCCTTAACAAGAATTAGAGGTAATTTTAATATTTCTGTAGTTAGTTTTGCGTCTCCGCCGTTCATTATAGTTGTACTGTTTTGGCAGAGCTTCGCCGGTCTTTCAGTAAAATTATTGCACGCCGGCTTGTCATGATGTTTGGCCTAGTTGTTTATCATGACTTTTCCTGCCTCAGTTTTCCGCTACGTATACTGGCTTTCGTGTAATTCAGTGCCAGCGTTGTCATGAAGTTTGGTTTAGTATTTTCATGGCTTTTCGTAGCGAGTTTCTGGTCGGTTTTAGGCAGCGCTTCGCCGGTCTTTCAGTAAAATTATTGCACGCCGGCTTGTCATGATGTTTGGCCTAGTTGTTTATCATGACTTTTCCTGCCTCAGTTTTCCGCTACGTATACTGGCTTTCGTGTCAGTGCCAGCGTTGTCATGAAGTTTGGTTAAGTATTTTCATGGCTTTTCGTAGCGAGTTTCTGGTGTTTAAGGCAGCGCTTCGCCGGGTTTTAGTAAAATTATTGCAGTAAAAAATAACAAATAAAAAATTTGCACGCCAACTTGTCATGATTTTTTCGCCTAGATGTTTATCATGACTTTTCCTGCCTCAGTTTTTTCCCGCTGCGTGTGCTGGCTTCCATGTAATTCAGTGCTAGCGTTTGTCATGAAGTTTGCTTAGTGTTTTCATGACTTTTCGTAGCGAGTTTCTGGTGTCTCATAAGGTTCGGTTTAGCATTCTCATGACTTTTTCGTAGCGAGTCGGCTCTTGGTTTTAGCAGGGGCACGTTCCTGGTTTTAGGCAGCGCTTCGCTGATCTTTATTTAGTAAAATTAATTATTGCACGCCAGCTTGTCATGATGTTTGGCCTAGTTCTTTATCATGACTTTCCCTGCCTTCGTTTTAAGCTGCTGCTTGTTTAGTTTGGAATGTTTTAGTCTTACACATAGGTTCCTCATGATGTTTATGTTTGGTCAGTTGTTTTATCCTTACTTTTTCTGGCTCGTAAAATTCTTGCATGTCGGTTTGTCATGATGTTTGGTATAGATGTTTATCATGACTGTTCCTGTCTCAATTACAATAAAATGCTGGATTAAAAAAAAAATTATTGTGTCTTCCTGCTACACTACCTGTTATTTGTTTGCAGTAGAGTTGCAATCGAGGAACACTATATGCGATTCGGCTAGCTTTATTGTTTTGTTTTGTTTTCTACTGTTTGTGCAACTTTTGCCTATAGCTGACAGCATTTCGTATGTTGCTTGTTTGCACTCTACGTGGACCAACATAGAGCGGATTTCAAATGACTGTCGTAAGTAATTCGCAGTCATATGGAAGCCACTCTGTTAGTTTCGGCATGTAATGTCGTTACTACACTTTGTAATGTTTGTTGATGTGTGCGTGTGGTATTTGCATCTCAATCGCAATGTCGGCTTGGAGATCATGTTTCTTCCTTATTGATGAATGGCACAGATTTACAGTATTCGCTATTTTCACGCCGGGGCATTTTTTAACTGTTTTCGGGTCCTGTATTTATCCCGCGTGCATGTTGTGACCCATATGGTACTACTAGCCTATTGCCCCATGTAAGGTAATCCAAGCAGATCTTGTATTCCGGATTCCAGCACTTGTATTCCGGATTCCAACCTACTGGATTCCGGATTCCATACAAGTGGATTCCGGATTCCATAACTCTCAAAGAATCCGGATTCTTTATCTGAACAAATTATTGGATTCCGGATTCTCAAGGCGTTTGGATTCTGGATTCCTGCTATATGGATTCCGGATTCCATTCTAGGATTCCGGATTCCAAAACTACAAACAGTCGGATTCCGGATTCTGGATTACCTTACATGGGGCGAAGCCTATTATGCAGCGTTATCACTCATTATCGCTTTTATTGGTCACTTTCAGGTGACAGCGCTTTTGGCGCGAATCGAAGCGCTTGAAAAATCCAGTCGGATGATGTGGAAGAAGGACTAAAAATGCTAGCAACGTATGGCCTGAGACGGGAGGCAGACTTCGATAAGTATAACGCCTTGTCCATGGCGGACGATCTAGTGCTCTCGGCCCGTACAGCGAACCATAAAGAGGCCCCTTTTCTCCGGGCGGCATCGCGAGCCCTGCATCAGAGATTTGAGAAGCCAATGGCTACATTCCAGGCGTATTTTCTTGCCTTGTTTGGAGAGAAAGAGTACTCCACAGTCTTGGAGCGTTTGGCCAAGGTTGACAAAGCTACTAAGAATGAGCCCCGAGACGCGGCGGGTGCGGTTTCCAGTCAGCAGAACAAGCAGTCCCCTGGCAGTCAATCTCCAAAGCAGCAGATGAGCTGTAATTTCTGTGGGATGCCCAGTCATATTGCTCGATTCTGCTTCCGCAAGAGATATAGAGATAGAAGATTTTCTCCTTATCCCGCCTCTCGAGGCAGGGGCAGAGCAGGCAGGCAGTAGATATGGAGCTCTAGTTTGACGTGTTAGAGATTTGTTCTAACCTATCATTGTTAGTTCCATTATTCGCATATGGCTATATGTAAGGCGCGACCCGCAGTTGGCTAATAAACAAGTTGATGATGGGTTATTTATAAGAGTACGTTATCGTTTTCCTTTTATCCCTCGCCGCAAATGGACGATCGAGGCCGCGCACTTCTTGTCTCTGCCAAGGCAGGACATGCGCTCCCTGTCTTGCTAGTTTTGATCTTTAATATGCTTCCAAGTTTTAAGCAGTGCTTGTCTTATAGCTCGGATGGTCCATTGGATTGGCGTTGGGATTGCTTTTATACATAAATTTCTTACGTGTTCCCATTTTGGTGGCAAAGTTTGTTTGGTAGGATGTCGGTTAGCTGGAGCAATATGAGGTGTTCGCATTTAATTTTCTTAATGCTACATACCTAATATACCTTATTGATACTTTTCCTTGGCCAAGGCATTCACTTATTTCGCATCTGGAGCGATTTCCCTTGCATCGCATGCACTCCAGGTTGACTAGCTTGAAACGGGTCACATCGACTTCCGGGTAGCTTCGCGCTCGCAGAAAGCTGGTCAACTCTTGAGTCCCTCCTGATCGGTGTTTGCACTCCACTCACCCTCGGTCTCAATACCTTTCTTTGTAGAACCCCCGTGTCAAGCGCGCTAGGCGTGCGTCTAGCGTCTCCACTAATCGACCCACCACAGACACACCTGTGTCTTGGGTGCGAGTGGATGGCACATCGATCGGGACTCAAGGGTTGACCAGTAAGAATTCCCACATCTCGCCAGAGTTCGTTGAAGCTGTCAGGCGGGGAGAAGCCTTGCGGATGTCTCAATGCTAGCGTTTAGAAACCTCGACGATTTTGTGGCTGGAAATTTACACCACTACTTTGGCGCCTGGCAGCGCATGGCAAACGAGGCCCCTTCTGACAACGCCGTGTTAATACTTTCTTGGATATCTCATTACGTCAACGTGGGGGACTTTTTTCAACACTTTAAGGGGCGGTTTAATGGCGAATCATTTGACTCCGACGTCCCCCCTCCTCCTGCCTAACAATAGGTCTTGTAATAGTTTCCAGGATTTTATTGATAAGACCATACGAAGTAGCGTGGCATCCGGTGCGGTATCCCTGTGGGGTAAGGTCGGTAAAACCATTCCCCCCTACCTCTCCCTGCCTCTCACAGTAGAGCCCTCAAACCGCGCCTTTGTCATGATTGTCGGTTCCTAAACCTATGGACAAAGGATTGACCCTTCAAGCTTGACAATTTATCGATGCTTCAGCTCTACGTCTGCAAGAACTCGTTTCAAACAGTTTGTGACGATAAGTCAGGCTACCATCACATTTTGTTATCTCCGGAGAGTAGGCAATATTTTGGTTTCGAATGGGCAGGCAGCTATTATGTCTACAATGTAATACCTTTTGGCTGGAAAGCCTCAGAGCCAACGCGGCAGCTTTCATCGTGTGTTTTACATTGCTTTCGTTGGGTTATTTTATTGGCTTATCTAAGTCCTCCTTGGTACCATCGCAGCGTGTTCGATACTTGGGCTTTTATGTTGACTCGCGTAGTCAAAGTTTTGAGCTTTTAGAGGAAAAGAAGGCCAAGTTTCTTGAGCTAATGGAGTCCATCCTTGTGGCTGGAAAAGCTACCTGTAAAACCCTGCAGCGTTTTGCAGGAAAAGCTATCTCTTTTTCTCGGGCGGTTCCTGGTGCGCGTCTTTTCATTAACGAGATTAATTCCACCATATCTCGAGCTGCAGACTCAACGAGGCCTATCCTAATTCAAGGAGCGTTGAGGGAGGAGATAATGGAATGGTCGTTTTTTGAAAGATTGGAGTGAGGTCATTCCATGGGTCTCTGAAGCTCACTTTCCTATAGCTCTGGCATCGGACGCCTCATAATTCGCTTGGGGTGCGATCCTTAGCCCAGGAGAGCGGCCGCTTCCTATCCGTGATTATTGGCCACAGCAGTTGAATAACTCTCACATCAATGTCAAGGAAACCTTAGCTTTAGTAACGCTTTGGAGGCTTTCTCTACGTTCGCCAAAGGTCGCAGAGTTGATGTCTTTACAGACAGCCAAGTCCTGATTAATATTTGGAACAGGCAGGGAAGTAAATCGTCGGCGCTGGTCCAAGCTCTTAAAAGTCTGTTCTGGGTAATTACCCGGCACGCGATGCAGCTCCGACTAATCTTTGTTCCATCCAAGCAGAATGTCGCTGATGCTCCCTCTAGATCGCTCAACCGTGCAGATGCCATGTTAGCGCGGCAAGCCTGGGGACTGGTGCAATCAAAATTTGGTCCTCATTCCGCTGACCTAATGGCATTGCCATGCAACTTCCAATACGATCATGCCGGTCACCCTCTGCCTTTCTTTTCGCCGTATTGCATGCCGGGGTCCTATGGAGTTAACTTGTTCGCGCAGTCCGCCTCGCGGTTTCCGGAACTGTTTAGTAACCCATACGTTTTTCCTCCTTTTACTTGATCCCACATGTCCTCCGTTTTCTTGTAGAGCAAGGTGTCAGGTTTACTATGTGTGTCCCTGCTGCCCGGCCACGTCCCTATTGGTGGCCATACATCCAGGCTCGGGCCGCTGCGTCTTTGTTGGTTGGCGCGCAAGGCACATTGGGAATAATCCTGTTTCCTTCTCGTGAGGGATATACAGGTCAAGAACAGCTCGCATGGGATCTGTGGGCTTTCCATTTCGATAAGTGAATGTTGCATATATAAGTGAATGTTGCATATATATATATAAAACAAAGCGGACTCAAAAGGTTGTACCTGTCATTTGAATGGATAGATTGCCATTCCATAGCTGGCAATCAAGCCGAGAACTGTAAGAATAATTTAATAATGTCTTAGCATATAATCAGGGAGAAGAAGAACTGGGCAATGCGTTAGGTGTTAGCAAATTTCACACTTCCAAGTAATGGTAACATATAGATAAATGGCACAAAGGGTGTATCACGACGATTACCTGAATAATCAACATGCAGTTATCTGGTCCTTTATTCTGTGACTCCTTTTGAATTTTTACAGCTAGTGAAGGTATCACCCCACATTAATCATTTGCGTCTGTTAGTTTTGCCCTAGTATGCCAATTCCTTATTCGCCTTTGCAGGTTCTCCCTGAGGTCGCCCGTCTTTTCGTAAAAGCTGTAAGCTGCCCAGCGTGTATGTACCCTAACGATCACACGTTTCCTATTCTGTCAGCGGTGCGGATACACCAGACGACGCCACATGCTACTCCGCCCAGCGCCGTGGCGATTGATGTCGCCGCGATTGATCGCCGCATTGATGCATTGCGAAACGCGGCCGCTACATCAGCATACGCGAAGCAGAAAATCGCCCTCCGATGCACTCTGGATAGTTTTTTTTTTCCTTGCCGGAGAAGAAGGACTTTACGTCTGCTACGCCGCGAGACGTTGTCCGTTTTCTGGTCTTTAAGGATGGAAACGGCAAGACCAAGGTCCATGCCGGCGGTTGCCGTCTTTTGGTAACTAGTGGCAAAGACTGCCAATGTCCTCTCAGGCTGAGTTATAAAACCGTTGACTCATACATTGGGAAGCTGCGTTCCATTTTCAAGGAAGCGGGCCGCCAGGGAGATTGGAACATTAACCTGGCATTAGGAAACCCAGCTGCGAGCGCAATGGTCAAGGAATATTTAAAATGTGTAACCGCGGAGCAGCTCCAAGCAAGAGTAATACCCAAGCAGGCCACTCCTTTCTTCATTAACAAGCTGATCACGCTATCCCACACCCTTCATGCGCAGCTACTGTCTCGCTCGCTTACACCCACGGAGATCTTTATAACAGCCAGGGATCAGGCCTATTTTAAAGCGTTGTTCTTCAGTGGAGACAGGGCTGCAGATTTGGGGAGAGTAAAAACAGTGGAAATAGCACGATTTCCAGCAGACGACGGGTTGTTATTCAATCACATCTGGGGCAAGACCCTACGGGATGGAACGTCTAATTTATTTGGTATCAGACGTCACCCTTATTCCCTTGTTTGTCCAGTCCGGGCAATAGAGACTTACATCGCCATCGCTCAGAGTATAGGTATAGACTTGCGTCAGGGTTATTTGTTTAGACCTACCAACGAAAAGGGATCGGTGGTGGACAAGCCTTTCGAGTACCAGACGGCGGAGGCTCGACTGAAGGTGTACCTTCAGCTGGCAAGGATTGACGAGGGGGAGACCCTTCATGGCTTTCGGAGCGGGTGCGGTTGACCCTCGCGTTCTCTGGTTCAGAGCTGGCGGACATCATGTCGCACGTCGGCTGGAAGGGCAGCACCACAGCCCTTTATTACACTGGACGAAATAATGGATTTGCTCAGGTTTGTCATGCGAGCAAATTTGATGCGAATTTGGTGCTCTATATTTGCCTCGAATGTGAATTTGAGCAAACATGGTAGCAATTATGAAGTTTAGTCCTTGAGCAATTGTCAAGTAAAGTTAAAAGTTTGCTATAAATTTGCTACACTTTTAGTTGAGAATGTGAATGTGTATGTTTGCATCATATACGCTGCATGTTTGTTTCATAGCAAATATGTTTCATATTTGCTCCAGTTTTGCTCGACTAGTCAAATATCAAATATACCATACCGCGCAAATTCGATGCGAACGTTAAGCGAATTCAATGTTTGCTTCAAATGCGCTCTGCTAGCAACTCTGTACGTCCGGTTACGTCTGATAATCCCACGTGACCTGCAAAAGTATGACTTAGGTTTCCGCTCTGATCTAGTGACGGTTTGTATTCATTCGAATTTGAGCGCCATCGAAGGCAGACTTGCAACCGTATGTCAGAACTTTATCACGTAAATTGTCGCGTTTGCAAGGTTGTACTCGCAACAAAAGTACGCCAGATGATTGCTAATTTCGCAAGCAATAGGACACTCACATGGTACTCCTTTGTAGCAATCCAGCAAGGACAGGACGGTTATTTCACATGAGGTAAAAATGAACGGGTTTGTGTGCCACAGAAGTTTATCTATACAACATCTCACGTGAAAAGAGTTTTGCGTATTTTTGAAGCCGGAAATAGACACAATTCAATCGAAAATTGACAAAGTCAAAATGCTGCTAGTAATTTATAGGCTTTAATTTGAGTTGTGCAGTCAGAAAACCTGAGAAAGTTATTCTAGTCGATTCGATTTCTTTGCATTCGCCATGTTTGTTTGAGCTGCGAAGTTAGCAATAAACCGGGGAAGCTTTATCCAAGTATTTCTGCTTTATTTCTGATCGCACAGCTCTAAATAAAGCCTATAAATTACTATCAGCATTTTAACTGAATCAGTTTGACAATTTCCGGTGGAATTATTCTGAACTTTTGCAGCAACTCTTTATGCAAATTTCGGCTCGTGTGAGAGAGTTGTTTAGATAAACGTCTTTGTGAACGACCGCCTGGCATCCCACAAGCTCGCTCGTTTTAACTTCAAGTTACTGGACTACCACAAAGCAGTGCTGTTTGAGGATCTTAGATGACCAAAGATGGTACGTTCGATTAGATTTCATTTTGCAAATAAATACTGGTTATCCCGTGAACTACGCTTGAATATGAACTGTGCAAACAATATGTAAACATGATATTCTCTATTAAATTTGCCTTTGTGCAATCATAGTGCAAAATCATAGTGCATTTGCTCACAGTCTAACATTGAACTTTGGCACACGTAAACATAAAGCAAACATAAAGCAAACCCGATTGTTGCAGTTATGTTTACCGCTAAGCAAAGTTGATGCGAATATACGTGTTTGCATACAGGTTTGTAAACTGAGCAAATCTGATGTAAAAGCGGTCTTCACCAAATTTGTATGATGGTAAATATGATGCGAATTCGAAAATTGCATTTGCGCAAATGTATGCGAAGATGAGCAAATATGGAATTCACCTCACTTTTATCACTACTTTACACATGAGTGAATCCATTTTTTCGTCCAGTGTTATATGAAGCTCACGAATCTCCTTCGCGCTGGAGCCCCGGCAGCCCTGTTAGCGTCCCCTTCGGAGCGTGCAATGGAGGCTAGCGAGGTCTATACAGATTACAATCATCTGAAGAACTTTGTTTTAGCCTTTCCCTCTTCGGACAAAAACCCTCGTAAGAGACCTGCTCCTCAGGATTCTTAAATACATTTTCAGTTTTGCTCACTTAGTACCTATACATGGATCCTAGGGGTTTTCCCAGGGGAGGAGCTTTTCTTTTGGGATTTTGAGTTTTGGGTTGTATGTATTGGGAATGTCATGGGAACATGGCTTTGTAACATGGGTGCAGTAATCATGACCTCAAGAGTGGAGGCATAACACCCATGTCTCACGCCTACAAGTGTAAGGAAGACCGATGAGCATATTGTACTATGCTCAGCGGTCTTACGTGACACGGACATAAAAGGCGTGAGCGAGATCTAACCCTCGTGCATTTGCAACTGCAGACCCACAATAGCTGGGTCTGCGTGCAAACGGTCATTCTTACACTTCGCCGGTCGTTGTTAGGTTCGGAAGCGACTACTTTGCATGACCCTCCCGCTCCTCCCCGGAGTGGGCTTCGCCCAGCAAAACCTCAAGCGACCGGCATAACACCCATGTCTCACGCCTACAAGTGTAAGGAAGACCGATGAGCATATTGTACTAATGAAAATGGACTTTACCCGTTTTTAGTGAGTACAGAGACA
This sequence comes from Scolanthus callimorphus, assembly GCA_033964015.1. Taxonomy (NCBI): domain Eukaryota; kingdom Metazoa; phylum Cnidaria; class Anthozoa; order Actiniaria; family Edwardsiidae; genus Scolanthus; species Scolanthus callimorphus. Next base: position 72,582 of record JAWWUD010000177.1, read on the forward strand.
TGTCATGTGAGCAGATTAAGCCATTCGTGGACGTACCAAGCTGTCCACCTCCTCCTGGAATCTACAAGCTGGAGGAACGCACTATGGAGATCCCTTCTGTCAGCTTTCCCTCCTTCATGTTAAACGTAATGAAATACCGAACGATCAATCGTTTTCAACTCTATGACAACATATTACTTAACCAGTTCTAGTGGAAATTCCTTTGAAATTTAGAAGGATTGAGTTCAATACTTTTACCGTTACCTCATTAGCATAGACTATTATTTAAGAAATAAAACATATTTTTCTGTGCCTTCATAGAGTTTTGAAAATCCAGGCGGAGACGAAGTCGAGTGCTTCATTATCTGACTCGAGAATTCTCCCAAACGAAAGTCGAGATAATTATAAAGTAATTTCTAAAGCGAGAACAATAAAAATCCGCTATTTTCAAGCAATTTGCCGCGTTATGGCGTCATTTCTATGACCTTCATGGAGTTTCGAAACGCAGTTCTCGACCAATCAGAGCGCGCGAATTATCTAAATTATTTTATAAATTGGGTTAGCGCACTCGTTCACATTGACCAAAAGGACACGTCATATTGTCTGTGACCAGCTATAGGGTAGCCTGAATTTCAGTCGTCTTTTCTTCCTACACTCCAACGTTGCGGGAGAAAAAACGACTGAACGCCGACTTCCAAAAACGTGCCCAAGAGTTGCGTGATTCTCAAGATCTTGAGAATGGATGGTGATTGGTCAGTTTTTTTTAATGAGCTGTATTTATGCATAATTTTCAGCGACGAGAGAACTGCACTCAAAGGCAGAGACATAGCAGCCAACAGAACGGCTAAAATTTATCCAGAAAAATATACCTCAGCCCGGCAAGAATATTATGTGCCTGTTACGAAAGGCCACGCGATCTTAGAGAACCACACTATGCGGCAGAATGACATTTTGCAGGCCGAAAACTGCTGTCGTTGAGATCGGTAAACGTGGAATGATGTCGATACGTTCACCTCCAAACACACTAAAATTTCATTCTAGTTGTCTTAAAATTGTTATTCAACTGACAATCAATAACAAGCGAATCTGGAGCCTGTAATGTTATAGCGATTTCCTCCTCGAAATCAGAGACAGTGCTGCTTTGGCAAGGAAGCATTTTATTCATCCGAATCCGGGGAAACCCGTCAGGCGCTGTCAGATCAAAGTCATTTCTGATCCTACTATGCAGCTCTTGGCGCTTCAAAATTATGAAATAATTATCTATAAAAGTTGGGATGTTGCTTTAGAAATCATAAGGAAGTTTTGTGTCTGAGGAGTCGGAACTTCAATACAAGCAAAATGAATTTGTCGATTAGTTTGTACTCGTTCGTCGAAGCAGCTTCTGAGTGTATTGCTAGTTCGCGAAGAGTTTACGAGTCTCGAGTAAATCCAATTTTGTGCATGCTATGCGTTTCTAAGATCGCTTGGCCTTTCGTAACAGGCACATAATACTCTTACCGGGTTAAGGTATATTTTTCTGGATAAATTTTAGCCGTTCTGTGGGCTGCTATGTCTCTGCCTTTGAGTACAGTTCTCTTGTCGCTGAAAATTATGCATAAATACATTATGCATAAAACTGACCAATCACCATCCATTCTCAAGATCTTGAGAATCACGCAACTCTTGGGCACGTTTTTGGAAGTCGGCGTTCAGTCGTTTTTTCTCCCGCAACGTTGGAGTGTAGGAAGAAAAGACGACTGAAATTCAGGCTAGCTATAGGGGGGATAGGGGTTACTCCTCGTGTTTGCCACATAATACGTCATTATGACGTCACAATACCGTATTGCGTGACCATATCAAGCTTTTACCCCACAAATGTTGCTCATAAGGCCGTGTTCCAAATAAGGAAGTTATTTCCTTATTTGGGAGATACGTGTACTGTTTCCCTGCCCTCGAGGTCAGTCTCCATTAACGAGCTCAAGTGGCTAACGTCTTTTATCCGTGATATTTTGTATCAAAAGCACACCTAAAACATAGTGAATCGTAGTTGTAGTTTTCTTCTGTTTTAGCCAAAGAGCAAATCTTGCTAAAAAGAATCAAATCGGTTTCTTTTTTCTGGAAATTCCTGAAATTTGCATGTGAGATCGGAGACGAAAATAATACCCCTTTGAGATGTAAAAGATAAAACAACCGCCTTCATCCTAACGGCATCCTGGCAGTTCAAAATTCTTTAACTGCGTGTTTCTGCCTTTTATCGCAGTTTCTCGATGTTTTAATATAGATTATGTTCTAACCATACCTTCATAAGTTGAAATAAAACTGTTATATTTAGTTTTCAGGGTAAAAAAGGGAAAAACTACGGCAATTATTTCGGCGGGATGCTAATAAACACACACTTGACCTATAAGTCACGTTATCTATAGTTCCTAGACTCCCGGAATTCTGGTCGAGCGGTTGAAGTGAGCAACGAAAGCTTGATATGAAAAGACGCATCATAACCCTATAGTCCCATTCTGAAAAAACTACAATTTTGATTTTATACAACATCGTCACGGTCCCTGCTTCGATACATTCATTGTCTGGCTGTTTGAATCCCACTAACTTTGACCATATATGGTCATTTGGCGGTAAATTTGAATGTCTTTGATTAGCTGTAACATCACGCCATTTTATCCGAATGAGATATGGTTTATGCCAAAAAACACAACATTGTGTACAGAAAACTAATATGCACTTTTAAATGTTGCCTTCGTGAATTTCCTTTTTGATGCCAAATTTGGGCATAATTTATGACGTCACAATAGCGGTCAGATGGGATGAAATAGATACTTATGGATAGGTAATTTCTAAAACTACCTCTGCCAAGTTTCTTCACATTTGACGTATTTTACTACTGTCTATGGCCTAAAACACTCATCATTTTAACCTTCCGGGAGGAAAAGCCCTAGCAACCGACCATCGTGAACCCTCCCAAGTAGTACGCAGGGCATGTTTACCGTTTCTGCGTCCTACAGTTCACTAGTCCATCTCGAGGACTAAAATTCCGAATTGGAGTTCCCCTTCCTATGATTCGTCTTCTGATAATATTAACAGCCATCTTCTGCTTAGTAATTGGTATCTAGATATCTAAAGATTATTAGAGAATACGGTCCCATCGTCCTACGAATAATGAACAGTAAGGGAAAGCAAAACGTCTATTCACATTTGTCATGTTTACTCTACTGTTTTATTTAATGAAATTGTCTGTCGTCATACTATTCTACTATGGAGGTTACCATTTCACACTAGCGACTTCATTATCTATATTTCGTAAAAGACATCGATATCTGAACCAGTCTACTGATGTTCTACGTAATATTAATTATTTCCGAAAAGGTTGCCACGTCGACACCGCGGCATGACGCAGTTCACGTGCGCTAAAGATTCACTGGCCTGTGAAATGAAGAAAATTTTGAAAAAAATTATTTTACAACAGCGAGCGTTCACAACTTTCTGATGTAGCCCGCCATGTGTCATGGCAGAAAATAACAAGAACGAAATTATCGTGTTCACCTTTTACACATTTTTGTTGCGAACGATGTATTGGAGATTCATTTGGTATAAGAAGGGTGATAAGTATGGCTACTTATCCTAAATTCTCTTTTGATATACCCATTTGCTGCCATGACAACTGCGGGCTACACAATGCACGCAGTTGTGGATTTGCAACCTTTCCTGAATAGGTGCCAACATTTATTTTAGTGAGTAAATTCGGTTATCAGATTTAAAGGAGCAGCTGCTTTTTAAAACAACTTTTATGGGGATTAGAAAAGCGGTTCGAGGCCAATTGACATTGCCTGTCAGAGACCTTGCTTTTCAAGTGGTGTAAAGTGTAATCACCTTTGCTTGTGCTTCGGCTGCAATTGGCCTAAATACACAGCCCTACCCGGCTGTTAAAACATACTTTTGGAAATAGCAGAATTCCCAGATGAAAGCCAAGCGCACACTAGTTTCATTCTGGGCTCGACCATGGCAGGTCTAACGTGGATGCCTCTCCTCGTCTTGGTCAGTGTGGCTCTGGGACAGGACACGTAAGCGACTTGATTTTAATCTATAAAATTAGGCCTATTCCGGTTTCTATTCTTGGGCGATCCTGGGAATGTTTTCTATATTTATGTTGCGATCCTTGGCAATCTTGAGCGTTCTTGGGCGATCTTGGGGATTTTTCTATTTTCATGTTGCGATCTTGGGCGGTCTTAGGCGATCTTAGGACCCGAAACCTGGGGAAAAGGTTCAAGGTGGTCCTTTGGCAAATTGTTGAAATTTCGTGCGCCCTCTTAGGAAACCACAAAAAGGAAATTTCGTACGCGAGTTTGAAATTACAGCAAAAACGTCCGTCGTACGAAGCGTTTGTCATTGCGAATTATTAACTACTTATTAACCAAGCGCGAGGTCCGTACAGTAAAATATCAGCCCGAGATCGTTTTGTTTTTGTACAAACCGAGCCGTCTTCGGCGAGGTTTTTACAAAAACAAAACGATCGAGGGCTGATATTTTACTGTACGGACCGAGCAAGTGAGGTTAATAAGAGTTTTATTATATGGCTTTTTGCTTAAAAATGTAAACAAGCACACCGGCGGGAAAAATCCGTATCGGACACGGCTTGTACGGGAAATACAAGCCTGTCAACAGCCAATCAGAGCGCGCGTAGTATCTTAGCCATATAATAAATCTAAATACCTTGTTACCAAGGGTATGTCCTTTCAATTCCTTTTTAGTTCTTGTTTAATTCTGTTCTACGTTTCAAGAGCCATCTTGCTTAAGACCTTAATGAATTTTTTAGCCTATTACCAGGAACACAAATTCAATATATACAGGCATCATGAGATTTGTAATGAGTTGCACTCTTATTTTACCGTGTTTGTTTTTGTTTTGTTTTGTAGAGATAAAGTCATTCGCGTAGTTCCACAAACGGAAGAGCAACTGAAATTGGTGGCGGCATTAGAAAATGATCCTGCTTTTCAGGTAACTGTATATCGTTCTCTGTAGTCCTTCCCGTACTAATAACTTTGATAAAATTTGATTCTAAGCAATTACTGGATGGGTTTTTGTGATATGTAAAATAAACAATGTCAAGAACCTGGCCTACGGTGTAGATATGGAAGGAAATCACGTAGTCGCGGCGCGGCTCGGTCACGGTCGTGGCGGGTTACAATTTTACACAGCCATACGAAATCTGCTCTAGTTATAGCAATCACTTACTTGTGCAGGTTGACTTCTGGAAAGAAGCCCATAAGCCAGGCATGGCCGCCGATATACAAGTCCAGGGTGCCAGCTACGGAGCCCTCGCTAAATATCTGCACAAGAATGGTCTAGAATTCACCATACAGATGTTGACGTGCAAAGGCAGATACAAGTAGAAAAAACGAAGATGGGAAGGTCCAGTGGTTTCACCTTTAATGACTATCACAACTACGATGAGGTAATTTGTGGAGACATTGCACAGTAGAACAAACCAATTTTACCAGGGTAAAATTACTAACTGGAATGTTTTGCTTTTTAAAGAAGCCTTTTACAACAAAACAAAACAACCTCTAATGAACTCCGGCCTTAAAGCGAGCCGCGACCTTTTGTTATTCAAATAATCTAGTTGTATTTAAGTTCTCCCGCGCTACTTGTATTTCACTAGCCTGATGATGGTTTGAATTAAACCGAAATATTGCTTTTCTTATTCCATATGGTGAATATCGCCTAAGTATGAAACTGTCATTATTCGGAGTAACATTTCTCCTATATTTTCTGAAATTGTCAGCTGGTGCTGGATTAAAATTACTCAATGTTTATAGAGTCCTGAAGTGATGACGTCACAAAAAGCATATTTTCTATTTAGCAATATTTGTCCGTTGATTTCAAAAGGGCATATCGAATGATTGCTACACACCAAAAATATGAGACAAATCGATTGCAACGCGACCACGAAGGCCCTATGAATGCATAATTTACTTTAACAAATCACTGTATTTTTGGTTCAGTTTTAAACAGTTTAGAACTTGGTCCAAAATACAGTGATTTGTTAAAGAAAATTATGTATTCCGAGGGCCATATCTCGCACACACGTTTCAACCGTTTTGCCTCATTTTTTGCATGAAACGTTAATTGGAGTTGGTCTTTCATTATTCGGGGACAAACGTCTGACATTCGTAATTTTTCAAGTTTGTGACGTCACACTTTAGGACTCCATTGGCTAAAAAAGCGAGGGTATTTTTTTCTTTACTGAGAGCAAAATTACTTGGCTGCGATTGGACGCTGTAACGTTTCTTTTTTCTATTCCAATTCTGAAAGTTCATGTGTGAGGCCGTTTTGCGTTTGTTAAAAGCTGTCAACAATGAAAAAATTCTAATGAATGAACGAATGAAAATGCCTTCAGATTGGTTCAATTTGATTGAAAGTTTCGTTTGATTTTTTTTTGGCTTTGCGGTCAACACGCGCGCTGAACTTTTGCTCGGTATTCCCAGACAATCGCTCTTCAGGCTCACATGTTCTTAAAAATAACAGACCCCAAGACAACCAAGAGTCAGGGGCGGATCACAGTACGTAGAATGTACTGACGATTGCACGAAAGATTGTTAACGACTGTTTCAAACGTTTGCGTGCATACTGCTTGTCGGAAGCAATCAATTGCAAGCTTCAATAATCTTTGAAGCTCATTAGCATCGAAAGACCGCGTCAAGTAATGATGTTTTTTTATAACCTTTTTCCACCATAACTGTCAAGCGTTTTTAAAACTGTCTACTCTTATTGAGACACTTAGAACCGTAAAACATTGCGAATTTCTGTAAGTGTAATGAATGTCAAATTTGCCTTGCAGATAGTTAGCGAGTTACAACGATTGGTTAAGGTGCCAACGAAAGCGAAACTTACTCTTGGCACCGCTGGGTCTTCATACGAAAGGCGACAGCAATGGTACATGGAGGTAAAACAAACAAACAAACGCTCGTCACCTCGCGCGGGAGTCTCTGGTAACATACATTTGAGCACCCATACTCATCATTCTCGTACCCAGAGCTCCTCGGCTCGTCACATCGCGCGGGAGTCTCTGGTAACATACATTTGAGCACCATACTCATCATTCTCGTACCCAGAGCTCTTCGGCTCGTACATCGCGCGGGAGTCTCTTGTAACATACATATGAGCACCAACTCCCGTCGTCTAATTCGAACGTTGGCGAGTGTGCGCAGAACGTTCTTTCTCTCTTTCTCTTAATTGTTAATCACACATGCGTCAGCGGATGTCACCAGTGCCTCCATTCTTGTACCCAGAGCTCCCAAGCTCGTCTGCTCGCAGGGGAGGCTCTGGGGACATCCATTTGAGGGCCGTCGCTGATTGGTTGATTTTGAGCATTGGAGCATGCGCTGAAAGGTCTTTCTCTCAACGGCCCTGTATTAAATCTCGCTCATGCGTCAGTGGCTGTCACCAGAGCCTCCCCCGCGAGGTCACGAGCCGGGGAGCTCTGGGTTCGAGAATGGCCTCCCACAATCTCGTACCTGGGGGAATCATCCGATTCGTGAGCATGCGTAGTAGATCAAGATCATACACAAAACATAACGAACTTTCAAACCGGAAAAACTGGAAAGCTGACGGGCTCTGGGTACGAGATTGCTCCTCCAACACAAGCAGCGGCGCTTTGGGTACGAGAATTTAGACTTTGTATAAAGTTTCGGATTTGGCCTCGGAAATCCATTGCTCAGTCCGGAGGGTGCGGCTAACTATGTGCTTTATTGGAGGGGCGTGGACACTAATTCTGTGCTCAGTACATTAAGGGTGTTCGGAAGTTTGGTTGCTATGTTACCGTGGTTGCTATGCTGGAGCTGGGAGCGCGCGCGCCGTTTTCGGCGGGAAAAACTCACTTCCGGTTTCTCGGCTTGCGCTTTTTGTTTACAAAAAAGACAAGGACGAGAAAACCTTTTTTAATGTTTCAGTTTGGCTGTTTTTGTTTTTATGTAAGCAATAATAATGTCAAATAATACTCCTAAGCGTTGTAGGAAGAGAAAAAGAGGTTGTGAAGCTGCGAAAAATCGCTGGGAGTCTGACATTTGTACAGAGGAGTTCGGCTGCCAATTTCCTGAAGTCTCCGAAAAACCGGCACCTAGCAATACACAAACAACTTCTCTTCCCTCTTCGCCGGCACTGCTGCCTGTGGACATAGACTTGAAAGATATTTTTTCAGAGCTTGGCGTGGAGCCTTTATCACAAGAAAAAACCAAGGAAACCTGTGAATCCGACATTTGCCGCGAAGAGGTGGAATCGGCGATCCGCGCTGAGCATCACGAATTACCACTGCTAACTAGAAAAAACCTAAAGATAGGAAGTGGAACACTGTTTTCGACAGACAATACATTACAAGAACTACTGGGAACTGTTGTTTGAGTTGCGGTGCAAATCTCCATGTGGAAAATTTCGAGCGTGAAAAATACGAGATCAAAGTAACGCTAAAATGCCAGCGGTGTGAGTCCACTGTTCAAGCGTCGCTGGAGGACAAGAAATCTCACTAGAAAATACCAAACGTGACAAAAAGTACCTCAGCACATACACTATAATATGCTACCTGGTAAACGGACAGTACTATAAAGACTACGACCAATGCCTTAGAAGTCTTGGTTGCCAAGCGAGAATGAAAAGGAATGGATGAGGGTGGTAAAACTTATTTCCCCGGAAGTCGAGAAAATAGCAGATTGGAGTATTGCCGAAGCAAGAAAAGAAATTGTCCAAAGAGGAGATAAGAAAAACCTCCATATCCAGTTTGATGGATTTTATCTGACAAGAGGGCATTATTCAAATAACTCCTCAGCTACCATCCATGACAATAACACAGGAAAGGTAAGCTAATATTGGTTTTACAATTTTATTACTGCATATCTGGCCATAATCGATGAGGTTTTACAAATAGAAACAAATACAGCCATTTCCTCTAATTAATCCTTAAAATAAAGATACTACTACTACTACTATGCTCCTACCATGCTTAAATAAATTACTCTCTATACATAAAGTATAATTTAGCTTACGCTAGTGCTGGGAGGGCGGATGCTAACTGCTAAGCAACTGTCTCTGCTATGCTTCTATAGGGGTGTCTAGGACTAGGAGGGGTGATAAAAAAATAAGTAAATTTATGAAAGTACCGACAGCTATAACAAAACAAAACGTTACAGTCTAGATATACCAAACTTCGCAAATGCTAAAAGTACAAATATACTCTCAATTTATTATTAGGTGATAGCCTACTGTCATCGAACAAAAAGAGGGGCCAGTAGTAATTGGGCAGGTACTAGTGGGGGAGCAGAGGGTGACATGTTTTCAGAAATGCTAGATGACCTCTTGGCTGAGGGTTTTAAAATAACGAAATGCACCATGGACCAAGATTCATCATGCCAAGAAATCCTTCTAGCAAAGAGTCCCGAGACGGAGGTCATCATCTGTGGCAACCACAAACTCAAATCTTTTCATAGCGACCTTGAATCTGTGAAAAAAACGAGATGTCAGGTATGTGGTTTTCAATTATATAAACTAGTGGGATTGTCAATTTCAAGCAATGGAAGCAGTTAGTTTCTGCTATTTCTAAAACAAAACAAAAAATGAAAGCATTCATTGTTTTCATTACAGCCATATAATTTCCAGATGATACAAAGTAATGATCATTTATACTTTTTGTTTCCACATGTCTCACACCTTCATCATGCTTTGTTATTTGGAAATGTCACCACATTATTCTGAGGGAAATGTGATCAGTCATTAAACTTTGCAATTTGAGAAATTGGTCACATTAATAATGATAATCATTATTTTCTTCTCTGTATAAATTCAGGGAAAGATAAAACACCAAAATCTAAGCTGAAGCCTTCATTCAAAGTAGAAGACCAATAGACTAGAATTTTCTAAACTGACCAAATTTTCCACTCTCAATTCATAATTGTTTTCAGTGTAAGAAAGAAACTGGGAAAAAATGCAAACGAATGACAGATGGGATGATCAGAAGTGCTAAAAAGTGCTTAAGTAACCTGTTAAAATGTGATGACATCATCAACTCTGAGGATCCCATAGGAAACTTTGCTGAGGCATTACTGAATTATCATAAACATTATCAAGATGACCATTCCTCCCACTGGTGCAGATTTCATGAAAGGTAAGGACCTATGACTGTTGTTTTTTGTTTTCTAACGGAACAGCAAACAGTGAGTATTTACATGTAACACAGAAAATTTCACTCACTATATTATATTTATTGCCTGCATGTTGGCTTTGAGTTTCTTTTTATAAAGTTGTTTGCATGTCTTGTACTTGGCATGGTAGATTTGATTTGATAAAAAGAACACCGAAATACAAGACACACCAACAAGCTTTGCTAGCTAAGTAAAGACCGCAGAAAGAAACCTCTGCACACAGGGTAGTGCAAATACGATGCATGCCAAATTCAAATAAAAATGAAACATAAGCAGGATTTTTAATAGGGGGGGGGGGGGGGGGGGGGGGGGCAAGGTGCCCTTCGTTCAACATTTTTAATCTGCATTAAAAAATAGTGCAATGCTGTAGTTTTTGCTTGAGAGAGGGGGGTTGCCCCCCCCCCCCCCATGCCCCTATTAAAGTATTAAAGTAAGAAAAAAGTTACAATTAAAATATTTCTTCAAAAGGTGAATGTTTGTTACATCTTTAGTAGCTTTATCAAAATAAATTTCCATAAATTGCAAAGCGTTAAATTATGAAATTTGAAATAATTATTTTACCTGAGGGTGCTTCTTAAAAAATGGTTTTATGCATTTACTCAAAAGGAAAATGACAAGGGTGAACCTTATTCAACCAAACATGCCTTTACATGTAAAGAGCAACTCGCAGCATTGAAGGATCTTCTTGAGAGAATGGCAGCCAGGGCAAATGAATATATAACTGCAGAGGGTTACCAAACCACGAACATAACAGAGGGCTATCATAACATCGCACTGGTTTATCGAGACAAGAGAATCGATATCGGAGCAGAGCACTATAAATGCAAGACAAACATGGCTATTCCTCATAAGGTTAGGAAGCTGCTTTGGACATCATATGGCTCAATGTTTTTTTCAATTTCCTTAAAGTATAGCTCCATTTATCATTATTTCCTGCAGAACATTGGTCCAATTTGGAGACTCCTTCTCTTTCAAGCCCTTGGTATTGAAGTGCCAATAGCAGCTGTCGAATATTGGAAGAAACAACAGGATGAGTACAAAAAAAGACAAAAGAAACGAGGAACCCCAGAGCATCAAAAGAAAAGGTATGATGAAAGTATAAATTTGCCAATATTGGATAAAAATACACTCCTGTTAGAGTGAGTGGTCCTAGAGCCTGGAATTCAGTGGTGGGCACACATGGGGTTTGCAGATTACCTTTTTCTCCTTCAATTTAGCAAGTACTAAATTTTACAATTTTCACGTTCAAAATTTAATCAGGGGTGTGGCCAGGAATTTTGGTTAGCGGGGGCAATAGTGAAAACATGGGATGAAAATTTTTAAATTTCCTCCAGCAAATACAGTAAATGTATGGGAAAATGTCCCGAGAAAGGGGGGGCCGTTGCCCCCCTGGCTACACCCCTGTTAGTGCTCACATGTTTCCGAAATTGATGTTTTCCCTCTGACAGCAATAAGCATAGTTTAGTAGGAAAAATAGAAATGCATTTTGTTATTTTATGGACCAGATAAGTAAAAAATACATACAGTACCTCACTTTGCAATACTAATCTCCACTTCATGCATTCTATGAATTAAGATGTTAAATCTGCTTGCTGGTTTGCATTTTATAATATATAAAGGAATGCCTACAAGAGAAAGAAGAAGGAACAACACGAAAAGGAGAAGCAATACATGGAGGCCTTAAAGGCAACCACTCAAACAACAACCTACACTGGGTCATCAGCATTTGACAGTGAGGATGGTGATAGTGATGGGAGTACATCTACAGACGTATATGACTGCAATGGCGTAGACATTGAAATATCAAGTGCCTCTGATTCAGAGATGGATGCAAGTGACACAGCCCCCCTCTTTTTCTTATATGACAGTGAGGGGACTGGGGGGTCTGTCTACAATGATCACATTATTGAAATAGCAGCCTCGGTTCAGCCACTGTCAGCAGGTGTAACATTGAGTGTTTCTAGTGAGTTTCAATCTCTGGTGTCTACCTCAAAGAGGATAATTGCTGCTGGTAGGTTTGCTATCTTGCTTATGATTGCAGCTGCTACAACTTTCAAGTGCAACGGCGAAGCCCCCACTTTTCAGCAAATTTTCTTATGTTTCCTGTTTACTGAACCCCCTACGTTTTCATACATTATCTCTTATACCAGCCCCACTACTTCCAAATCTGTTTCGCCATATGTAAGGGGATGGATGTAATTTTCAAAGACAGAAACAAGCAAATTATATATTATATACAACTATTATAATTTTACTTAAGTGATTATAAGAATTTCCATGTGCTGATTGGTCAAGAGGTTTGTTTTCTCTCGCTATAATCACCTACTGGAAAGGATTTGGAGTGTGCTTGTGAGTTTTGTTATGATCGTGAAAAATCCAACAAAAACAATTTTTTGTTTCCTTCTAAAAACCTTATGAATCACTTGAGCAATTATACTAAAACAATTAGTAGCCTCAGGCTCCGTGATTAACAGCAAATAGCCATGACAAATTATATATTGTAAAAGAACAGCATTTTCTGTTTTTAAAAAAAAAACATGCACACATTTTAATCTTTCAGTGTCTACAAAATGTGGAATCACTCAACGCGATTTGCTTGGACAACCCAAACTTTCAGAGGTTTTGCCTAGGTTTGTAAGCTGGCTGAAAGCTGTAACTGCTGAGATATCACAAACAACTGGTAAATGCTACTATCCAGGTACTGTTAATTTATTTGATGGCTATATATAAAGGCATAAGCACCATAACCCTCAGGGGGTACTTGGATCTCAAAATGACGGGGAGGGGGCCTATTTAAGACTAGCATTGACATGATACCTGTCCCATTATGTTTTCCCAGAAATAGCTTCAGCTTTAATAAGGCAGCATCATGAGGATCAACTAGCCTCACAGGGAATTTCTGCATAAGCCCATCCATGGAAAAATCTCAATTTCCCAAGGCGCATGCAAAAATACCCACCGACAAAAAATACCTGACAGAATGTTCAACCCAAAATATACTATTACTACAAATTTAACACAATACATGTCAGATCCCCCCCTGATCACGTTTATATTAAAGCACCCCCCTGGCAACCCATATAGGCAACCCTTAAAGAGCCTGTGTCTGCCGCCATTCTGACAGCATAGCAACAAACCAAGTCAGAGAAAGCAACTATTTCCATCAGATGATTTAGAGAATATAGAGCAAATTGCTTGACTGAATTTGGTAAATAAAATCTGAAACTTTGTTTTTAGATGTTTATTGAGTCTACACGTAATTCGTCTTCTAATATCAAACGAAAACAATAACAAAGGAGTGGCTGACACAGGCTCTTTCAAATACAGCTTCCAGTCTGACATTTCTAGCTATGGCCTTGTAATGTGTGACCCTGCCTAGTCTTATAAAGTAAAAGGATTATTGGCGTTTAGATGGTATTGAATAAGAGTTTCATTTCATTATTTTCAGTTCTTGTGGCACATAATGGCTTTGTTTATGATTTCCCCATTCTCCTTGCTGAAATCAGAAGAAGACACGAGACCATAGATCAGCACATCTTGTCATTTGTCAAGTTTGGTGATACTTTGGTTCACGTTAGGCAGGTAGATTACATGTAAATAATAATACTAAGGTTATTCTCAATAATCCAAGCCAATTTTGAATTAAATAATAATACTATAATGAAAATAGAACATGATGATAAATAATGATCTGCCTAGTGTACCTATATTAAGTGCCCAAGCTGCATTGCAGGCACACAAGAATAAAAATAACGCAGTTGAAAATTTGATGCAAATTTTCAATTTGAACTTGTGAAATGCGAAGAACAATAGGAACCCCTTTGGGACCTACTGTATCAGCCAATCACAGCTGCTGAATAACAATAGTCCCCTTGATCCTGAAGGTGCCAAATTGCTGGAAATATAATACCGTTCATCAGCTGATTTATTAACAATCGAAATTCAAATAAAACTTTCTTATTTAATAGATAAGAAAGAATCGCACTTCCCAGCGACTGATGCCAAAGACTAGGGTTGGAATGGAAAGTTTGTTCACTACATATTTTCCCAATGAGAGCTATAATGGTAGGAAAATATACTACATTTAGTAGCCCTATTTCACTATGATGTCATATCAAAACACTCTATTGTTTTTGCACTATGAATCATGGTCGCCAGAGGGGACAGCAGCATTTAGAAATGACCAAAACATAATGAAAATGCCATTCATGATGTAAAGCAAAGTTGTACGCTAGAATACCAGGACCACATCTCAAATGGAACGTTTATTTGAACCAAGTTTCAGCTATCTTGCTCATGTAAACAAACCATGACGTCATAGTGAAATAGGGCAATTAAAGGGTTGTTTCGTATCATGCATAATCTCAGACAAAAACAAAAACATGTTAATGTTTCTCTTTCTACTTTCAGCACACCGGGCTCTGGAAGATGTCAGAGCCATGAAGCAAGTCTTCTATAACACAGAGCTTGCCACTCTCATGCCTGATATACCAGTCCGCAGCTATTCAGAGCAGAGAAGAGAATGGCGGGTTATGGAAGAAGTGCGAACAATATCAAAGCATTTGCTTTACAAACTTGGCAGTGCACTGAGTGGTGCAATGGCTAAGACAGTTGCAAAAAGAGGTCTCACTTTTGATCATCTAAACACCCTGTCACACACAAGAACTAAAGAGGTCTTCTTACAGGCACTGAAAGAAAGAAAACTCTCTTCTAAATGCCAGCAAAGGTTGGCAACATTTTTTTACTCTTGAATGGCAACATGGTGTATTATAGTGTACAAACATGTAAATACATTATTGTTTATAAAATTGGGATCAAAGAGAAATATACAGGACAAGATTGAATGACATATAATTATTATAAACACTACACTCTGTCTGTTGTCAAACAACATCCGTCTAAACATTGAGAATGGCAAAAGTTGTAGATGATCTGGCCTAATTATAGATAAAATTATAAATTATAGATAGATAGATATAGTTAGATAGTACTTTGTACAATTTAGTTAAGCCCTGATGATTTTTTATTCCGTGTCTAAATAAAGCTGCATTACATTACACCACATCTCAATAGTCTATTCGGATGGTAAGTAAAATTGCTTCTCATATTTAATTTTGTTATGAAATCAAATCACACGATTAAATCGTTGCATGGAGGAACAAATCACACTCGGAATCGCACTCCATAGCGATTTGTGAAAATGTAGTCTAACCAGGTCTCTGGTTAACTTAGAGAATTTGCAGTCACGGTTGCCAATGAATTAAGCTTATGAAGACTTTTTATTAGCGATCTTGCCGCGCTAAAGACAAACCACAATGATGCCTGAAAATTAATGTCAGTGGAATAATGGAATAATAAATGCGACTAGCAAAAGACCTGGCATGGCTGATATTTGCGCTCCACAAAACTTGTCCTGAGTAGTGTACCAAACAGAGCACTAAATTCACTCCTTCATCAATGGTCATGATAGGGGGAGCTGATAGGAGAACATCGAAAAACAAATAGAATAAGAAAGCGAACTGCATAAAATTTTATGTTAAGCTTACTAAAGACTTAAGTAAGTACTTACCTCGTGTGTCCCTCTTATTCGACCAGTTCGACGAGTAGCATGCAGAGTAGCATGTGAACTTGATGTTTCGAACCTGTAGCTGTGTTTTCGGCGTGTTATAAGCGGTAACAGAGAAACAAGAAAATCTAGACGTCTCTATTATCAAAAATAAACCCCACCAGATTGATATTATACGTTGATATTTACGTTTTGTGGAACTTTTCGGCGTGTTTTGATCGATACCATAAGCCGAGCCTTCTGTGACATTGGCATACAGCGCATGCGCCAAAAAGGGACTTCCGGTTGCGTTAAAAAAACTAAATCTCCCTCCCATTTTAAGTTTCCTACATTTTTTTCCATGAGATATCTTTTTGACGTGTTTTTGTTAAAACTAAGCATGGAATAAGAATAACGTTCAAAATTGAGTAAAATATATGCAATAAACTGATTTGGAACACACTAATATCGTTCTAAAAAACTCATTTTACAATATTTTCTGAAATGCATGCTTACGTTTGTGGAGAAACATGTAATGGACATTTTCAAAAAGTTTCTTGTAAACATTTCAATCCCCTGGCCAAAATTAGTATTTTTTCTGTCACTATGACGTCACGTGATGACGTCACATGATGACGTCATCAAAGTCACAACATATGACTGTGAAGTTTACTTGCCAATTTTCAGCAGTCAGACTTGCATTTTGACAAAACTGTGACACTTTCAATTTTCCCTAGCAACCAAGCTTCCGAACACCCTTAACCGTTTTCACACTAGACGACGGAAACCCGTCATGACGGTTTTTCGCCTGACAAGCTGATCCGGTTGATGTGAATTCGTGAATACCCTGTCCAGTGTTTACCGAATCCATATATAGACGGGAAACATCGTAAACTTGTTCGAAAGAACATGGGCCGAGATTTGAGTGGTTACCTAGTACACCCGCGGCGAACACGCGGCGCGATGTTTGCTACCCACAATTCTCCGTCCACCCTCTAGTCCCAATTCTTTGCCGCGCAAATTACACAATTTCCGTCCAGTCCACCGTCTTAGCGTGAATTCAAGACGAGTTTCCCGTCTCGAAGAGAAAATCGTCCACGGAAAATCGTCTGTTAGGACGGAGAAATAAGACTGATAAACTCAGACAATTTAACGTCAAAATCCGTCGTCTCGTCCAGGTTTCACACTAAAACTAGTTTTCCGTCCAGACGATGAGACGAAGTTTCCGTCTCTAGTGCAAAAACGGCTATATTTGTTGCACGAATTAAAATTTTCAAATGATTTTTTTCTAGATTAAGGGAGTGCAAAGAGCGAACAAGCCTGTGTTCTTCATGAACTGTGGCATGCATGCAAGAGAGTGGATCACGCAGGCATCATGCATGTTCTTCATACATGGGGTTGGTATCAACATGCTTCCTCCCATAGCAAAATAATATTATTTTTTATTATAAGTTGTGCACAAAACCAGAAATAAGTCCAACCAGGAGTAAAGCTTCTTCATAAGTTGTTTAAACGCGGGATAATGATTACTAACGCCCTCCGCTGAGCTCTCTATAGTGTCTTTTTTCACTTTTTCACTTTTTTTTTTCAACGAATTGGGTGATACTAAATTAGACCTCGAGCTCAAAAGGGCCACGGGTCAAATAGCCCATTCGGCCTATACAACTATTGCCCCGTAGCCCTTTTGGCTGGAGGTCTAATTGTTAAATAGAACGTACGAGAGGTACATACGCCTCTGCCTGTTAGTTTCGCTTATTTGGAGTATAACATATAGTAAACGTTTCTTGATCATGAAATCATTTCGAAAAGTTTCTATTAAAAACACCCGTGAAGAGCGACTTGCAATAGAAAAAAAAAATGGTATTTTACCCGCTATGGGCTGTCCGCCAACACTAGATTATGTGCTATTCTCACTGGTCTCATTAGTGCGAACATAAGGCACTACTACTCTACTCGTCTTCGGCCTGTCGCTTCTACGTCCACCTACACCATTCTACAACGCCGAGTACAATCTTAATAAAATTCGTCTTCTTCACGGCTCCATTCGTTTGACGTTTCTACGTCTGCCCTCCTTAACCTTTAAGTTACCCTTAAGTTATTTGCTCGAACTGATTGACCGGCCCTTGATAGTTATCGTCCCCCATATATTTGCCCCGATTTTGCTCGCACTATACTACTTCCACTAAAATGTTGCGAAGAAAAGAAAAGTGATGGAGGCACTGGAAACGTCCAGTAATGTAGTTTAATTTTCAAGTTCCAGGTGAAGTTTAATTCAAAAGGTTGTATACTCGTTACCTGCAGGTCTACAATCGTAGCCTACAGTAAAAACCCGCGTATAAAAACCTGGATTTTGAAATTTAGTCTAAACAGGTTCTTATTTAAATGGTACTTAAAGCAAATTTAGGATACCTTGGTTCTTAAAAATATATTCTTAAATTTTCATATGAACATCATTTATATATATTATGAATAAATTTAAGGACTTGTTTGAATGGTTAACTTAAAATACATTCAACATAGTACTTAAGCTTGAACAACAACAGCAACTCAACTGATAAGAACTTAACTTAAAGTTTTAGCCTATAATAGGCTCATATGTGGAGGGGGCTTAACAGGTCGTCTGTTACGTGGTTTTGCTGGGACGCAAACACAAAACGACATTGATTTGTCATCTTACCTGCTAATTTTAATAAGAACTAGGTGAAATCACCTCAAATATACCAGTCAAATTGATTTGCAATTTCGCAAAGTCAACTGTAAGGCTTTTAATCCGATTCATGATCTGTTGATTTACCCTTGGGAATCTAAGGTCTAAGGCTTATGCAAACCGTGATGTGATTGGGAAAATTCGAGAGCTCGAGAATTCTCCAAACCACATCAGGGTTTGCATTAAGCCTGTGCTGTGTTTTATTTGTTTTTAAAATAATTTTCTACAAAAACAAATTGCGCATTGACAGGAATAAAGTTTTCAAGAGGATGCGACTAGAAAATCCTCCATACAGATCCAAAGGATGCATCAGCCAGTCAGAGCGCTCCTTCTGTGGCATGATTTGTTAATCTCTAATCGCTTTGATCAGACTGCAAGTTTTCTGAGCTGGCGGCAACCGAAGTAGTCCTGAAGTGTCTGTTTTGACATTCGTGGCTTAAAATTTATAATAGAAATTATTAAAATAAAAATTAAATCAAGTGTTTCGCTGCCCACCGATATAATCAAAGTGGCCTTCCATTGACTGCGAGAGAGACCTCTCGCAGTCAGGAAAACAGGTTTTAAAAACCTATAAAATCCAGTCAGTCTCGTCCAGAAATGTGGATGAGAAAACGCCAGGAAAATCAGACGACGACAGAGGTCTCTTGCGCATGGCGAGAGCCTGTATTAGAAGGGAACATGTGTGCATAATAATAACCCGTGTTATGTTCTTGTTTCTATCCTGATTTACAGTTCGTATACAGATATGGGAAAGATCCCCAAGTTACCCGAGTTCTGGACAAGATGGACTTCATCATCATGCCGGTTCTGAATGTGGACGGTTACGTTTACACCTGGCAAGATGTAAAGACAAAACCTCACTTTATTTACCTCTCATAGAGCGGCTTTCAGTCGACTTTGCATTCTTATTGGTAGCACGTTAAGGCCAGTTTTAGACGTCGAACCTAATTCATGTCGCACTATGTCAATTTTCCATTGTTTAGTTAGTCAGAGCTTTTGTCTCAAGCTCATCTGCATTAGGAACGGCTCTATCTGCCATGCAAACGCCAGGCTACTGCCGTGCGAAATTACAATTTTGAATCCTTTCAGCGCTCCTTAAATCAGGGCTGAGTTTTTCTTCATTGACCAGACAGATTTTATTAACCTCATAAAATCACTCATATCGAAATAACTTGTTTTCACTGGCTAATAAACCCAGTCAATTTAGTGCGACAGAATTAAGTGGTAGTAGTTAGGCAGGGGTCACAAAAGCGAGGGTATGACAGTGGCACATTTGCTCAGAGATCTTTAACCATCTTTGGTGGAAAACAATCGCCGAACAGCGACATTTAAAAATCTGATGCATACATACGGACTCCCTTTATTTATTTAACAAATTAGTCCATCTAAGACAATAATGAAATTATTCTGTATCTATCACTTGCCTTGTGAAGTTGCGACCGGAACTTGGGAAAATATATTTTGCTTGTCAAACGATGTGTGAGGCAGGCACGATGTGTGAGGCAGACACGATGTGTGAGGCAGACACGATGTGTGAGGCAGGCAGGCAGTGGGGCAGCGTGGTCGATTGGTCAGCGCGTCGGACTTCCGATGATCCGAGTTCAAGTCTCGCCTCGCTGTCAACTAGGATTTTCTTTCTCGGTGCTTCAAATTGCAATGCCGGCGATCGACTTCTCGGCCACGCTTGTAGATAGCCAACTATTTGCCTCCATGCCAGTTGGGATTCTTAATATGTTATGTTTATATCTTGAATATTTTGGATGTCACTTAGGTTGTTACTCACAGTAATGCTTTTCCCCTATGGGAGTATTCATTGACGAGAGTTTTTATGTCTCTTGCAAAAGGGTTTTGATGAACGTGGTTATCCAAAACGTTTTTGGAGAAAAACAAGGAAGCCAAATAGGGGCTACCCGTGGTGCTTGGGAACAGATCCGAACCGGAACTTCAACTACAAATGGGGAAGTGAGTATCTCTATCCTAGTCCAGTCCGTTGGCTCCGTTGTTGCCTGTGGTCGCCGAAAGGAGAGTCCAGAAACTTTTGTATGCGCATGCGCTAGATCTGACCAAGAACTTTGTTTTTTTCGTTAGTGCGCATGATCCGAATACCGTTGTGGGAAATTGATTGCTGGCTACATGAATTTTGTCTATCAAGATAGGTTGCCATTGTGATCGTAACCGCGAAAACTCGACAAACAATCTCCGACAGCGGTATTTGGATCATGCGCACTAATAAAAAAAAAGTTCTTGGTCAGATCTAGCGCATGCGCATACAAAGGTTTCTGGACTCTCCTTTCGGCGACCACATGCAACTACGGAGCCGCGAAGGAGAGTTCAGGGACTGGACTAATCTCTATCCAAGCTGTAGAAAAGTACATTTTGCTAGGGTGAACTTTCCCACTAAATGACAGCAAAACGTTTACGCTTTTCTTTGAAAGAAGTTATCCCTCGGACGTAAAAGAAGGGAGAGGGGAGGGGGATCGGATGCCTCTTGATCCCCCTGTAAGTTTTTGCGCGAAATTTTCGGGAGGTTTTAGAAATAGGGCATGTGCCATGATGGGGGTATGAGTTACCTAGTACGTCCGCGGGTTACTTTTTCGTTTTACAAAATTGGGCCTGCCACTGGAACTTTACCGGTATTTTGTCAAATTTATTTTTTGAACAGTGTTTGGTAGCTACTTGATGTATCTAGCGCTTAGAACATTGATATAAGCGCTATATAAATGTTTTATTATTATTATTATTATCTAAGCATAAATTGGTCGTTCAATTCTAGCACGAAAAACTAGCGATTTTTCAGAGCAATTCCACATTTCGAAGTATATAAGTGTTTGAATGCGAATTCTAATAATAATAGTAAACATTTTTATAGCGCTTATATCAGCGTTCTAAGCGCTATACAATAATGGATACAAAATAAATATTTACAATAGGTAAGTTCCAACATGATAAAAATATAAAATTACATGGTGATAAAAATATTTACATACATCTTCAATAAAATGAGGATAGTTCATTTGCATTTTTCACTTATAATAAAGGGCCCTTTTCGCTTTTCGGGGCTCAAATTAACAATGGAACAGAACAAAATAGAAAATAGAAAACACAACACAACAAGAATGCAGAACAAAATACGGAGCATAAAAACGCTATTTAGTATTGCTAAAAAGCAATGACATAAAACACCTTTCTGGAAAAAAATTACCTATTTGCTAATGCAATAAATTATTCCTAGCTGTTGGAGCCAGTGGTTATCCCTGCCATCAAACTTACTATGGGGAGCGACCTCACTCTGAAGTGGAAATACGAAACGTTGTTGCGCTTTTGAAGAGACTTGGAGGACGTCTTAAAGGATACATGGACGTCCATGCCTATAGTCAACTATGGATGATTCCCTGGGGGTACACAAAAGAGCTAACACCTGATAACGCAGATCTGGTAACATTGAACCCAGCCTGGTTTTTCAGCAGCGCTGATTAATGGGAATTGTTGACATAGGGTCGGTTATTACTTATCGCCCGGGGTGAAGGGGGAAAGAGTTTTGGGATCACTCTTTTTTGGGCGAGCGAAATGGAGGATCTTTCAAAACCTTACGCCCTGAAAGGATACCGCAAGACAATTGCGTTGGAGTTATTGCACCAACTCTATATCATGTGTGATTTTCGCAAGGCTATAATTCGACACTGAACTGGATATGGGGGGCGCTTCGCGCGCAACGAAAGAGAAATCCCCTCTTTCTGTAAATTATTTTGCACTAGTTCAATTAGGTTGGGGAATCAAGAAAAATGTTAACAGCTCTGAGGAGCATCATAATACTTTTAAGAGGGGAATCAATACATTGTGACGGTATATTAATTGCAATCTCCCTTCCCGACCCCCTCCTCCCAGCGATAGATAATGACCGGTACCTCTGTTCTTTTATAATATCCGGTATTACCACTCCTCTATCCCATCTTCTTTAGAGACACTACGAAGGCTATTTTTGCAAACCAAGTTAACATGTCAAGAAAGTGCTGTCGTTTTTATGACAAATCATTGTGGGTTGCCTGTGGTTTTCAAATTTCATCTCAGGCCCCTCGGCGGGGAACAAAAGCAAAATGGCGACCAAGAGAACGATGTTTCTCGAGACGTATCTGTAAGTTTTGGTAAATTTTCTGGGTTTTTGTGGCTAAGATATGAGGAAAAAATATCTTCCAAATAAGGTAAGGGAATTTCCTTTTAAAGAAAGAAAGAAAAAAAAGAAAGGATCTTCTCCTCATTGTGAGGGAACTCAAAGCGGCTGACAGTACAAAACCGCTAGACAAGGAGAGGTTGGAGGACTTAACAGGCTGCATTAGATGGCGCAAATTGCAGCCGCGCAGCTTACAATCATGAGGACTGTTGAACAGTATATATGCCTCTGAGAGCCAGGCCATTGCACCGGGAGACAATCCCCTAGAAGTTTTGTAACGTCGTCAAATCGCCAGTTTTTGGCTAATCTTGATATGTTGCTCTGTGATTCCTTACCCTTTGGCTTAAATTCAGAACTCACCATTGTAAAAATGTAAAAAACAATGCGCACCATGAAGTGTCGACTTGCCGCCGTTATTAGGAAATTCCCGTACCTTATTTGGAAGATCTTTACCTAATTTTCCTCATGTCTTAGCGAAAAAGCAGGAAAATTCATCAAAACGTTCACTTGGAGATCAATGTCAATATACATCTTGTTGCCACCCAATTCAATTAAAAAAAATTCTCGCTGTCGTCGAGGAGGCATGAAAGGCACCAGGCGAACGGTATCAGAGCCATGAAAACAATTGAACAAAAGCCACGAACAAAGACCTTAGAACGAGACAATGGAATAGAGTACAAAGACCTCGAGCACCACGAACAAATATTTCCGTAACACCAAGGAATACCCAAAACTTCGCATTCTGCGCTTTTAGAATAGCTATAATTTCCTTAATATAGCCACACTATTTTTTACAAATCGGATTTCTGATACCCAAAGGTTGTCCTGAACATTTATTGTTCTTTTTTAGATGAGAGTTTCACAAGCTGGTGTTAGGGCCTTGACGTCGTCGTATGGAACATCTTTCAAAAGCGGGACATCTTCAAATATTATCTGTATGTAAGACTTGTTTTTGTAAACGTAATAATTTCAGGCGACTGCCGTAAAAACTACAGTCTCTTAACAGGGGGCGTATCTGCCTGAAAGCCAAGGAAGCAGTGGCTTACAAAAAAAATACCCATGTATCTACCCGCTATGATCTATTTTGTAGATCTAGTTCGCAATCGTCATTGTCGCGAATATAAATAGCTGTTCGGGCATAGTCCCAGGCCTAGTCCCAGGGTGGCTTCAAAAACAAAAGGCCTGGAATATGCCCTTGAAAGTTGTCCAGATTCAGAATGTTTGAAGGAATACAAAAATAATCAGCGCTGAATATTAATAGCCAGCAACAACTGAAAGCAAAAGTTAGAAATTCAGTTGTAAGGAAGCAGTTAAGTCCAATTTAGAGAAAAAATGTAGGCCAAGGAATTTTTGCCGCTCAAGCCTACGCGCCCAGACGAAAGAGCAGTATGGGCAGAAAAGAGATATCCTATTTTAATGATACCTTACTGGTCAGGCTACTAGGTTCGACACATTAGAGCTTTGTATGCGCTAAAAATGTGCAGTAGAAGAAGAATGTGCAGTATTACTCAAACAGTAAGCCGATTCAAGAACTTCTACCCAAATTCTGCGGTCTGGACGCATAGGGTTACCGTCAATAGTTGTTTAGCCAAACCTAATGTGTCTCTCCATTCGACACTTTACAGACGAGAACTCTGGAGGTAGCAAGGACTACACGTACGGCACACTCGGTGTCAAGTATTCGTTCGCGTTGGAGCTACGGGACAAGGGCAAGCACGGCTTCGTATTGCCGAAGGAGCAGATTCTCCCCGTTGGCATAGAAACATTCAGGGGCATTCTCGCCATGGCGGAGGCAATGCACGTCTAACGCATATGCAGTAGTGTTAAGCCCCCATTGATTTATCAGTGGAGATTGCCTTGGCAATATACAGTACTATATTGTTGTAGCTACGACCTTGTTTCCTAGATACTCATTAAAGGGCATGGAAAAAGTATAAAAGTTTCCAATTATATTTTAACTTTGAGAACTCCGAAAAGCAATATGTTGTCTACCTAACTACCCATCCACCCAAACGACTACCCCGCCCACCTACCCATACAACCCCCATCGAACCCATACAACCCTACCAACCCCTCGCACATCAGGAAATTAGAATATAAGAAACGTTTAGGCGCGGAGTAGAACCCATCCGTATCTTCGGCGTCACATGAAAAAGCAACCCACCCATGTTCAAACGTGGCATTCAGCGGAAAATTCGCAGCCATTATTCACGGCGTGGCCCGTGTACACAGTCAATCTTGAATCACAGCGCACGCCTCCTCTTCCACGACAGTACAGCGGGGCGACGTTCCATTTGCCGTTTGGACTCAAAACTGCAACAACTTGATGCATTTTTTAACCCAACTCCCCTCAAAAATATATCGATAATCTCATAGATTGACTTGGGTTCTTTAAAGAGATGAATAATTAGAGATTAAAGATGACAAAACGGACCGAGGCAATAGCGATGGAAATATTTGCCAACGGAAGAGTAGCCCAAAATAGGCAGAGCATTTGATACTGATTTGATAGGGGACGGAAGAAAAGTTATAGATCAGAACAGCGAGCCTTAATTATTTAATTTATTCTTGACAAAAAGAGTTCTGAATATATCTTAGTAAATGACAAACCAGCTACTGTCCGCGCCAAAACTAGTTGACGCATTCCCTCCATTTAGTAACGTTAAAAATGGTCGCAAGAACGAAGAAAGACAGGACAACATTAATGCGCCACCCCCTCTCCCCCTTTTATAATATCCGGTATTACCACTCCTCTATCCCATCCTCTTTAGAGACACTACGAAGGCTATTTTTGCAAACCAAATTAACATATCAAGAAAGTGCTTTCATTTTTATGACAAATCATCGTGGGTTGCCTGTGGTTTTCAAATTTCGTCTCAGGCCCCTCGGCGGGGAACAAAAGCAAAATGGCGACCAAGAGAACGATGTTTCTCGAGACGTATCTGTAAGTTTTGGTAAATTTTCTGGGTTTTTTTGGCTAAGATATGAGGAAAAATATCTTCCAAATAAGGTAAGGGAATTTCCTTTTAAAGAAAGAAAGAAAAAAAAGAAAGGATCTTCTCCTCATTGTGAGGGAACGCAAAGCGGCTGACAGTACACAACCGCTAGACAAGGAGAGGTTGGAGGACTTAACAGGCTGCATTAGATGGCGCAAATTGCAGCCGCGCAGCTTACAATCATGAGGACTGTTGAACAGTATATATGCCTCTGAGAGCCAGGCCATTGCACCGGGAGACAATCCCCTAGAATTTTGCAACGTCGTCAAATCGCCAGTTTTTGGCTAATCTTGATATGTTGCTCTGTGATTCCTTACCCTTTGGCTTAAATTCAGAACTCACCATTGTAAAAATGTAAAAAACAATGCGCACCATGAAGTGCCGACTTGCCGCCGTTATTAGGAAATTCCCGTACCTTATTTGGAAGATCTTTAACTAATTTTCCTCATATCTTAGCGAAAAAGCAGGACAATTCATCAAAACGTTCACTTGGAGATCAATGTCAATATACATCTTGTTTGCCACCCAACTCAATTAAAAAAATCCTCGCTGTCGTCGAGGAGGCATGAAAGGCACCAGGCGAACGGTATCAGAGCCATGAAAACAATTGAACAAAAGCCACGAACAAAGACCTTAGAACGAGACAATGGAATAGAGTACAAAGACCTCGAGCACCACGAACAAATATTTCCGTAACACCAAGGAATACCCAAAACTTCGCATTCTGAGCTTTTGAATAGCTATAATTTCCTTAGTTTAGCCACACTATTTTTTACAAATCGGATTTCTGATACCCAATGGTTACCCTGAACATTTATTGTTTTTTTTAGATGAGAGTTTCACAAGCTGGTGTTAGGGCCTTGAAGTTGTCGTATGGAACATCTTACAGAAACGGGACATCTTCAAATATTATCTGTATGTAAGACTTGTTTTTGTAAACGTAATAATTTCAGGCGACTGCCGTAAAAACTACAGTCTCTTAACAGGGGGCGTATCTGCCTGAAAGCCAAGGAAGCAGTGGCTTACAAAAAAAATACCCATGTATCTACCCGCTATGATCTATTTTGTAGATCTAGTTCGCAATCGTCATTGTCGCGAATATAAATAGCTGTTCGGGCATAGTCCCAGGCCTAGTCCCAGGGTGGCTTCCAAAAACAAAAGGCCTTGAAAGTTGTCCAGATTCAGAATGTTTGAAGGAATACAAAAATAATCAGCGCTGAATATTAATAGCCAGCAACAACTGAAGGCAAAAATTTGAAGTTAGAAATTCAGTTGTAAGGAAGCAGTTAAGCCCAATTTAGAGAAAAAATGTAGGCCAAGGAATTTTTGCCGCTCAAGCATACGCGCCCAGACCAAAGAGCAGTATGGGCAGAAAGAAATATCCTATTTTAATGATACCTTACTGGTCAGGCTACTAGGTTCGACACATTAGAGCTTTGTATGCGCTAAAAATGTGCAGTAGAAGAAGAATGTGCAGTATTACTCAAACAGTAAGCCGATTCAAGAACTTCTGCGGTCTGGCCTGGACGCATAGGGTTACCGTCAATAGCTGTTTAGCCAAACCTAATGTGTCTCTCCATTCGACACTTTACAGACGAGAACTCTGGAGGTAGCAAGGACTACACGTACGGCACACTCGGTGTCAAGTATTCGTTCGCGTTGGAGCTACGGGACAAGGGCAAGCACGGCTTCGTATTGCCGAAGGAGCAGATTCTCCCCGTTGGCATAGAAACATTCAGGGGCATTCTCGCCATGGCGGAGGCAATGCACGTCTAACGCATATGCAGTAGTGTTAAGCCCCCATTGATTTATCAGTGGAGATTGCCTTGGCAATATACAGTACTATATTGTTGTAGCTACGACATTGTTTCCTAGATACTCATTAAAGGGCATGGAAAAAGTATAAAAGTTTCCAATTATATTTTAACTTTGAGAACTCCGAAAAGCAATATGTTGTCTACCTAACTACCCACCCACCCAAACGACTACCCCGCCCACCTACCCATACAACCCCCATCGAACCCATACAACCCTACCAACCCCTCGCACATCAGGAAATTAGAATATAAGAAACGTTTAGGCGCGGAGTAGAACCCATCCGTATCTTCGGCGTCACATGAAAAAGCAACCCACCCATGTTCAAACGTGGCATTCAGCGGAAAATTCGCAGCCATTATTCACGCGCGTGACCCGTGTACACAGTCAATCTTGAATCACAGCGCACGCCTCCTCTTCCACGACAGTACAGCGGGCGACGTTCGATTTGCCGTTTGGACTCAAACTGCAACAACTTGATGCTTTTTTTTTAACCCAACTCTCCTCAAAAATACATCGATAATCTCATAGATCGACCTGGGTACTTTAAAGAGGTGAATAATTAGAGATTAAAGATGACAAAACGGACCGAGCCAATAGCGATGGAAATATTTGCCAACGGAAGAGTAGCCCAAAATAGGCAGAGCATTTGATACTGATTTGATAGGGGACGGAAGAAAAGTTATAGATCAGAACAGCGAGCCTTAATTATTTAATTTATTCTTGACAAAAAGAGTTCTGAATATATCTTAGTAAATGACAAACCAGCTACTGTCCGCGCCAAAACTAGTTGACGCATTCCCTCCATTTAGTAACGTTAAAAATGGTCGCAAGAACGAAGAAAGACGGGACAACATTAATGCGCCATCCCCTCTCCCCCTGTGCAATGTTGAAACCCCACCGGGCTCTTTAAGTAACAGCAAGTTTTGTCCTCTAATCATTTTGCCTTTCAGAGAATCGATTTTTGTGCACGTACGCGACTATTTTCCCGACTAAAATTGGGATACCGGTGGTGGTTTTATACGGTGGCCCTGAAGGGCCATCTACTTTTTCGTAAATCCTCAGTTATTTTTATCAAACTTTGTTGTATATTTTTTTCAAACTTCGACTTTTTTTTTCAAACTTCGACTTTTTTTTCAAACTTCGACTTTGTTTTTCAAACTTCGACTTTTTTTCAAACTTCGACTTTTTTTTTGCAAACTTCGACTTTTTTTTTCAAACTTCGACTTTTTTTTCAAACTTCGACTTTTTTTCAAACTTCGACTTTTTTTTGCAAACTTCGACTTTTTTTTTCAAACTTCGACTTTTTTTCAAACTTCGACTTTTTTTCAAACTTCGACTTTTTTTTTGCAAACTTCGACATTTTTTTTCAAACTTCGACTTTTTTTTCAAACTTCGACTTTTTTTCAAACTACGACTTTTTTTTCAAACATCGACTTTTTTTTCAAACTTCGACTTTTTTTTTCAAACTACGACTTTTTTTTAAACTTCGCGATCACGTGTTTCCACCAAACCCAGATCACATGTTCGCAACATGGCGGCCATGATTCCGGCTGCAAGTGGTATACAGAGAAATGCCCAAGGGATGCCAAGAAATGAGCTCATTGCCCGATACTTTAATAGTGGTTTTAGTGCAGGTGAGATTCTCGCCTTTGTAAACGATTTTCATGGAATATGTCTTTCCTTGAGGCAGCTAAAGCGAATTTTACGTGAGCTGAACCTTCGACGACGTAGAGATTACAGTGATCTTCAGGTCGTAGCTGAAACAATCGAGCGAGAGTTGAGAGGAAGTGGAAGTCTCATTGGCTATAGGGCCATGCACCAACGGTTGATTACGCAGCATGGCCTTGTCGTTACAAGAGAAGATGTAAGAAAACTTCTAAGCGCATTAGATCCTGCCGGCGTGGAACTACGGTCAAGGCATCGTTTGAGACGGCGTACATACAGGGCAAAAGGTCCGAACTTCATATGGCACGTCGATGGTTATGACAAAATCAAACCCTTTGGATTTTGCATACACGGATGTATTGATGGTTATAGCCGGCGTGTGTTATGGTTAGAAGTTGCTTGTTCAAACAATGACCCGAAAATTATTGGTAGGTATTTTCTAGATTATGTCAAAGTGATAGGAGGAACACCTAGAATAGTTCGTAGCGATAGAGGAACCGAAAATGGCAGCATTGAGACCATGCAAAAGTTTTTTCGTGACAAGAGCACAGATGATTTTGCAGGAAGAAAGAGCTTCATTTATGGACGATCAACCTCAAATCAAAGAATCGAAGCATGGTGGGGAATTCTACGAAAAGGGAGCAGCGAGTGGTGGATAAGTCATTTCAAGGACTTGAGAGACAGCGGATTATTTCAAGATGATAATGTTATTCACAGGGAGTGTCTCAGGTATGCCTATATGGAGGTACTTAGGAATGAATTAAACACTGTTGTTGCCTTGTGGAATTCACACAGAGTGAGGCCTTCTCGTAACTCAGAATCACCTTCAGGTAGACCAGACCTTAACTACTTCTTGCCACATGTTCATTCAAGTGGCGTCAGCGATTACGCTATTACTATCGAGCAAGAGGACATTGCCACTGTGGAGGACATGGGCATGTGCATGCCTAGAGATGAGTTGTTACCAAGTTGCTCTGAAGAATTTAGAGAACTAGCTCAGATGATCATGGATGATGAAGGTTTACAAATGCCAAATGACCCAAATGAAGCCAAATCCCTTTATATAATTTTGCTTTTTCACATTGAGCAACTTTAAGCAATGAACTAATGAACCGTCAGTGTCATGAAAAAGTGTATATACCATTATTTGGCGAGATTGGGAGTGCCAGCTTCTTTTTCAAGCATATTTTTTTTTTTTGGGGGGGGGGGGGGGGGGTGCTGGTCAAAATTGTATTTGCTTTTTTTTAGCATCTGACATGTGACATCAGACATCCCCTGTGGGCCACCGTACCCGAGCCTACAACGCCAACAGGCTCCGTGATCACTTGGTTGCTTTTATGGCATCAAATGAGAGCTTTGTCAATAAATTACACCCTCTATAGCTCGAGGATATTTGATGAAGCAGTATTGACTGGTTAATCTTTCCATTCGATCTTTCTTCCTTGTACTTCAACTTTCGGAGATTAATTTGGTTTACGCAGGCCTGAAGTGGGAGGATACTATACACTTATTTACCACTCGCGAGGGACATGGTTAGTTTTATTTTCCCGTGAACTCGATATTTCCCGCGACGAAGTAACTTAGGTAACTTATTCAGCAATTTCGAAGAAAGAAACTTGCAAACTCGAAATGGGTAGTGGCATTTAAAAATTAATTTGCTCTTGGTGCTATATAATAATTCGAATTATATACCCTTTATTGTAGTGTCACGCGGGAAAATTGGAGAAAAAGATATCCCTTAAAATATACCGTAAAATTCCGAAAATAAGCCCCCCTCTTGTGAGAAGCAAAACGCCCTCCAATAATAAGCCACCCTCCCCCGATTATAAGCTCCCGAGGTCATATTCTCGGAAACTTGTGACTATTTGACAGCAAATTTGACTTTGTATCCGTACAGCTGAAACCGTTGTATCGCGACCGCGTCTTAAAACTTTCAAAAGCACTTGTTGCATTACTTTCTACGGAGTAAGATTAAAAAACATGAAAATGAAAAATAAACTTTTGATTGACGGAAAGTAATGCACCATTGTTTTTGAGAGTTTTAAAAGAGGCGGTCGCGAAACCACTGTAGTCCATGAGCCAACCCCCGAAATTTTGGCTTTCGGTATCATCCGAGGTGAATAACGCTATTATGGATTTTTGGAAGCATCAATCATTGGGGAGTTCAGAAATGCCTGATAGCATTGATCTATCGGTAGCTTAAGGGCGGGGCAAGGGTTTCCCCCCCCCCCCCCCCCCTGGAGAAGTCCTGATTCTTGACTACAATATACACGAAGAGGAGAATCATGGCGTCAATGAGCGCAAAACCCCCAACAGAGTTACTATTTATGTATAATAGGTGTAACTAATGATCTGCAGCTGTCACATGGCTTTATGACGTGACATATGGGAAGGTATTCTATGGAAAGGTCTGTCGCTCGTCGTGAGACAAGTTTCTCTTCAAAATAGAATAGTTTTAACCTGTTCCACCTACTGTAACATAGTTTTGCTTCGTTCTTTTTCTGTATTCTACGTTTAAGGATTGATCTAAGAATAATCGACGTAGTAGTGTATCGTAATTAGGTTACACATTTGAAGTCGCCATCTTGAATCCGCCATCTTGGAATTTCCGCTACATCATTTTTTTACGTTTTAAAAACAGTTAAAAAATTCATGTTAAATAATATTTTTTAAATATTAATGTTAAAACGTTATGGTGATAAAAACAGCCTTTATAGGGCTAGCAAAAATAGGGTAAACTATTGAAAACGACCGAGAGGTTCTCTCTCTAATTGGCATTTTTAGCGCCTGTGAAGTATTTTTAATATATCAACTGATGTAGAAAACACAAAAAAGTAAAGACAGGAATTCTCGTTACTTATTGGAGCCCATGTCACGTGAAAGGTTAGTGAATGCACTGAATAATGTACTGTTTGGACGACAAATTGCTGCTCACTTAGCCCCAAAAGTGTTTTGGTTCAGAAGGTCTATATTTTTTTTTGCGCAGTAAGCGGCGAAGCTTGCACACGGTAAGAACTTGCTCTGGATATTATGCGACTGAAAGACACTGACAGCCCACTCCTGACGGACGGGTTCTACTGTCTGTGCTATCGTGCTCTCGGAGTTCAATAATATATATATATATGAAGCGCTTATGAGACTTGCCTGGGAAGCATTCTTGATATTAAACTAGAAGCGGAACGTCAGTGACGTCATTTCTTCAGCTAATAGACGATAGACGCGTCTGATGTTAACTATGACTGCCAAGAGTCTTTGGCAGGCTCGTTAAATAGTCCGCGTATTAAAAAAACGCAGAAAGCAGTAAAAACAGGAGCCGAGAAATGTTTCGGATTTTAAATCCTTCATCAGCGGGCGAATACATGTTATGAGCACCTGGAGTTCCTGGATCATTTCAGTTATATTAAGGGCGACCACTCGTCTTTCTGGATGTCCTTCCTTGATTTTCATTCTTGGACTTTAATTCTAAATGCACCTCGTGAAGGAAACTGGATTTCAGAAAGACATCAGAAAGCAAATAGCTTGGTGCGATCCGGTGAATTTAATTATGAATTTAAAATTTATAATTTATTTAAAATTATAATTTATATCTCGCACCGTACTTGACGAGTCTCGAGAAAAAGCAGTCAGAAGTAGAGGACTGGCCTTTCGAGCTGGTCTTTTTTTTCTGCTCTGTTATTTTCTGACTAAACGATACAAAAATACCTTCTACATGACCAAAAGGTTGATGATACCGACTCCGTATGCGTGTCATCGTTCGCGTCTAATCCTTGCCGCTGCGGTCTTTCCACTAACTTCTGTCCTAAGAGCATTTGTATCAATCGTCACCCATGTTGAACAGTTTCAGGCCCCCGTTATATAATCGTTATACCGGATGGCTGGTAGCGATCCTCTTCTCCATCTCTCTATCTAAATGGCAAACGGATTTGTTACAGTGATAAGCAACGACAATACCTTCCTACAAATTCATATCTACCAGACAACGGACCAGTATGTCAACAGTTAACTCAGATACGGCGACTGTAAAACCTGCGACGATCCAGTGATAAATACTGATTCTAATGCGTCATCAGGGGACGCAGCGTGCCTCAAAGGAAGGCTGTAACTCTGTTTTGATATTCTGCGCAGATGATACCGAGACTATCTTAACAAAGTTAACAAACTAGCTTCTTCTCTTGGATCGACCTCAGCATACAAGTCCATGACAGGAATTCACGCCTTCACTCGCTGTGATTCTGTAAGTGCATTTTCGGGAAGAGGAAAGTTGGAAACTATTGTAGTTAGACCAACGTAGCTGGGAAGTCGCGCCTCAGCTATCCATTAAGCTGCTTTGTATTTGCTGCTTTGCACGTGCAGCCTCTTGCATTCCACAACAACGAGGACCAGTGATGTCAATGGCTTCACGATTGGCCATCAGCTTCCACCGTGCAGAGACGCACTCGTAAAGCACATGCAGGGAGCAACCTTCCAGGAGGCAATTTGGATTTACATTGCCTCGAGTAGAATACTGGGGTGCCAAACCCTCATAGAGGGTGTTCGTTTGAGCTGTTAAGGTGGAACGGAAAATCATGTCTTAGTCTGGAAGAAAGGCTAGCTGTAATTGTTCATGAAAGTGTGCCCATCCGAACCGTGTAGCGACATTTGTATAGTTAAACAAGACTGCGACATGTACAACCACCCCACAGAATGTAACGAGGAAGATAGTGACGTCGACTGGGTGATAAAGATCAAGGGAGCGACTCTGGCACTCCACAAAGACAAGGCCACGGATTTCAATGGCTAAAAGCACACGCAGCGTTTAAACTACCAGGAGGCAATTTGGAGATGTTGTCTCTAACAGAATACTGAGGTTACTAACCTATAAAGAGGGTGTTCGTTTGAGCTGTAAGGTAGAACGGCCGCAAATCATGTCTTAGACTGGAAGGATGGCTGCTGTAATTGTCCACAAAAGTGTGCCCGCCCGAGCTGTGGGGCCACAGTTGCATAGTTAGACAAGACTGTAACATGTACACTTACCTCACTGAATCAGACGAGGATGATAGTGACATCCAGGTTAGCGACTGGTTGATTCGGAGCAAGGGAGCGACTCTAAATTGTATCACTTCTGGTTTGGGGAATGCCACTTCCGGTTAACATTCAGTCTTGTCGAACTGATGACATCCAAAAGCTGCAAATTATACTTTCTAAAGCAGTTTACCGCCACATAAGATAAATAAACAACGTAACTGCAGCTATTTTCACCAATACAACGTAACAGCATTTTTACTTCCGGTTCAAGATGGCGGCCAATTTGAAAATCTACCTTAATTTGCGAAAGCGGCCACTGACAATCTCTAATTAGATATTTACCTCATTACGTCAACAATACCTCATACATACATCAAACCTACGTTGAAATGCCATCATCCTGGACATTGAAGAGCAAAAAAAACGTTTCACTTCCGGTTCAAAATGGCCGCCAGATTAAAAATCACCCTTAACTCGCTTAAGCTACCAATCCAAAATTGCTATTAGGCATTTCCCTAAACTAGACCACCAACCCTTTCAGAAAAATAGCATGAGGCTTATTCACCTCGGATGATACCGACAAACCCCTTGGCTCATGGACTTTTATTCTCAAGAAAGTCTGGGTTGTTCAGATGCAAAAAGACATCCAATAATAAGTCCCCCCCCCCCCCCCCCCAAAAAAAAGGCATTTGACAAATATAAGCCCCGGGGCTTATTTTCGGAATTTTACGGTATTAAACTGAGGCCAAGGTATTAGATGTTAGAAATTCTGATCATCTGAACGACGAACAATTCAATGGTTATTGTATTTTATTTTTAAGTGCCAATAAACATATATTATCAATGCAAAGCAGCAAGTTAACATCATTGTATCATGGATACCATCTAATACAATCTCTTTCCCAGAGCCTCCTCGATCGTGCTGATTGTCGGAGGCTCTGGACGCAGACGAAATAGATTGGAGCTTGCGCAGTACTTGGAAATCCCAGAATCTAGGATTTTCAAGTACTGTACATGTCCTGTATTTTCCATATAGCTGTTCCAATAAAGGTTGTCGGCCTCAAGCCTACACACCCAGACCGAAAGGTAGTTTGGATAGACACAAAACCTCCTATTGTGATGGAATTGACAGCGTTGCGAGGTCTAAAATAAATATTAGACATTCGCAGTTTTAAATAAAGCTCAAAATTTCTTGAATTTAGCGGAAAACCTATCAAATTAAAATGTTTTCCTGTTTTGTGTCTACCCAAACTGCCTTCGTTCTGGGCGCGTAGGCTTGAGGCAGACAACCTTTCTTGAAATTGCTATATGTGGCAACAACCTTTGCCGGTTAGTCGATTCCAAACGACGGCCGTCCATATCAGCCAAAGAGAATCGTCTGCCTCCAGAACCAACGACAAACAACAAACAGCGGAGTCGGCTCTGGGAATGATCTGATTTAGCTTCACATACAGTAAATCAACAGCATAAAACGAAAAAAAAAATCAAAATGCACAGCAGCATTTAACGTCTCTGAAAACTTGAATTTTTTTCTTAACGATAACAATAGATTTAGTGGCTTTCTTTAACCCGTAAAACAAAGTGTGGTGGTTAATAAGGAGTAAGTATTCGAGAAAAAACAGAGGAGAGAAAAAGGGATTAAAGTGTAATAAAGTAAATATGTAAAAAAAGTTTATATTGCGGGTTAAAGAAAACCACTCTAAAATCGAAGAACTATAACTGTAATAAAATATAACTATAACAATAACAATATGTAATATCAATATAGAGGGCGTCTGGCTCCCATGTGTCTTGTATCTGAGGACAGCTAAAAGGCTTGTCCAGAGTTTTAGTAAGTTTAGAACCCCTTTCAGAAATGAAGACTACATTGTCGCACTATACGCACGGTATTTTTAGGCGGATTACAAAATTCAAGAGCGTAGAGCTTTCATGGGGACTTGTTTGATTCGGAATCATGTTTGATGTCTAAACGTCGTTAATTTTGCTTTTCTTCCAACAACATTAGCAATCTTGTATACGCCTAATTTAAAAAGACGTTGCTTTAGAAATTGGCCTTTGGTATTCCAATTTCATTTCTTGGTGATCACTCAATGAGCTTTAACGACCAAATCCCAAAGCAACGTTTATTGAACTAGGTGTACCCGATAAACGTCTACTTTTTTCAAACTCATCCCGTGTAGGGGAAGGGGGGGAGGGGGATTTTGAAGGCAAAAATATTCTGCACGGCCACAACGATCGAAAAATAACGTACAAGCCAAAACCATCCTAAAAATCTTGCAAATTTTAAACACAGAACTGAGGACCAAAAAGAATCACCCACCCCACCACGTAAAGTCAAATGGGCGCTCGCAAACCAAAAGTTCTTCCGTTATAGTCCGGCGGATTAGCGTAAAAACTGCGCACCTTTGGCCAAAGTCCCAAACTTTTGCCTGGTGATACTTTTTGATGTATTTTAACATATTAGATATGGAGTCAAGCTGGATTCCATTCGTAACGAAAGCTAGAGACGTTTTAACGTGAACCATTGTTTTGCCCTTGGCAGCCATCTTTGAATCTATTGTTATTCATGAGCTTTGCGGCACTTAGTGAAATTTTCCATCGTCATGTTTATAGAGTATAGCGCTTCACGTGGAAGCAACTGTCATGTAAAAATATTACAGACAAGTTCTTTTCTATACATTCGGTACGTGAGGCACCATTTACCTCGATCTTTTGACGAATTTGTTGGTCATTCCTTGAGATTTGATCAAATCACATAATCACACTTTTGATTCAACATAAAATTATAAACATTCACAATAAAATAATGAAAGTGCGTTTAATATATCACCAAAAAAATCGAAGGCGACATTCAACTCAGCTCAGTCAGCACAATCCAAAGTTCAGAATTAGCAAATGTTGAGCTGCTTTGGCTGTACAGTCTATAGGACAACTGGAACATTCGCACGGCTAAGGTTTCTAAGACAATACATTCAAGATGGCTGCCATTGATTAAAACAATGGCTTGCATTAAAAGTTCTCTAGCGTTCGCTACGAATGGAATCTAGCGTGCCTCCATATTATCTTATATTGAAGAGCACATTGAAAACTATTATCAGGCAAAATTTTAAGACTTTGGCCAAAGGTGCGCAATTTTGGCAAAATGCTACTCTAATCCGCCGGACTATACGATACGAGAAGAACATCAATGAAAGGAAACAAGGCGTTTATATTAGCAAACACTCAGGAATATACGCCCGAACGCAAACTTGTTTTACAGTACAGACCATAAACTCAGAAACTACGCCACATACAACCTTACACACCCATCTATCGACAAACCTTGACAGGTACTTTGACAACCCAGAATTGGAGTGGAAATCTTCATGACAAGGTTGTCAGCGACTAAGAAGCCACTAGTCGCTGACAACATTGTCATGAAGGTCCCACCATTGTGGGTTGTCCAAGTACCTTTGTAGATTTGTCGAGAACTGGTTATAGGTTGCAAAGTTTTTTGGGATGGTTAGTACACTAAAGCATGTTTGCGCCTTCGGGCGCATGCATTCTTCAAGCATACTCTCCATTCTGACTGCAATATTTCTGTTGGGTATAACCAAAGCACACCCCGTACAAAAACGTAGGAACCTTTCCAGTGTCCTCTTGTCAATGTTTTTCAGGTATCGTAGGACCCAATTCTTGACTTCTTCTTCTTTGGAATTGCCAACTTCAAATGACAAGTAACTTGTCACATTAGCTGGAGTTGGTGCGCATAGACGGTAGAGAGCTTCGATCTCGGTACTGTGGACATCCGCCCAGAATCCGCCAAGGCCTTCTTTCAATTTAGTGAGACACATAAAAGGCTTGGAGACAAGCTCTTTCATTGAAACCTGCAAAATGATATCCTTAATGTTGGTTGCACGCGGATATGTTGTCACGTTAAACAGGCTTAGTATGTCTATTAATGTGTCTATCTCTTTCGTTTGGAAAGGGAACGTGCCTGTCAGGGCAGACTCGAGGACTCGCTCTTCTTTTTCTGTAACAAACGTTAGAAATGATCTCAACAGGCATTCATCTGTAACCGTGCCAAATAAAGCGTACTGGATCGAGGCTTCCGCAATTTGTAAAGGAAATGTTCCTGTTTGTATAAATTGCGTAGTGATGAGGCGCCCTAGAGCAATATATGAATCTGGGGCGAGCGCAGCTGCTGCTGAGAGGGTAAATGTCGAACTGCCGTCACAAAATCGCGGAACAAAACTGTCCCAAAACGATCCGAAAACTTCACGCACAACTCCGTCCCCATGCCCCTCATCGTCCTTGAACATTAAGCAGAGCAAGGTAGTTACGTCTTGCTTAAATATTTCAAGCATCTCCTCTACAATGGTATCTCTGCTCACTCTGATAAGGACACGGTCGCCGTAAGTCTCTGCATCTTCGCGCTTTTGTTCTTCCTTTTCTCTTTTCAGTGTAAGATTTGTCAAGCTATTGTCTTCTGGGTCTTCTTCCATTAGTTGATCTGGTGGTTTAGCTGAAACTTGGACGATTCTGTTGTATAATTCTTCTCTGTTGTTGTTTTGACTCTCTTCATGTAGAGTATCTTCAAGTGTGGCGTTCAAAGTCCCATCATTGAAACTGATATCTTGTTCGTCCCTCGTCAGCGGAATGGGAGTGGCACGCTCTGTCATGTGCAATACTGATGAGGCTACTGTACTTATGTCTTCATCGGGATATACCATCGTCCTGGGCTGCAGCATGGAGAGGATAAAATGCTCTGGTTGAGCACTCAGTGAGCCCAACCAATCATATATTGCATTCACTTTGCAATTGGAAGGGAACGCTCTCTCTTTAACACCAAGGAAAGGGTGCTGAACGCGGACAATAACACGCGATGTGTTTTCTGATGGGACGGGGAGAAGGCGAAGCTCTCTGCTTTTCCTCAGAGATTCTCTTCGATCATCAATCATATTTCGCTCTAATACTTTCGCTCTATCCGCCGCCAGAGACGCATTGTATGCTGATTGAAGTTGGTCATTATATTGTTGTCTTTCATATGATGTCCCAATCAAGCCATCAGAATGCCTGCGGGGACCGCCTTGGTCATCTTCAAGTACGTTCGGCGTCGGAGATAAAGAATCTGTTGGGGAGGGGCTTCTGATAGATGTCAACCTTGAAGGGCTAAAACCAGGCGTAGGAATGTCCATATCTGTTCCATCGGAGTCACTAGATACGTCAATGCTCTCCTCGTCATTCCTTTCCTTGCGTCTACTTAGAAGTATTACCTTGGGGACGTTTAGTCCATGTTTACTCTTGTATTCTTCGACGGTGAAGGAGTCTGGGTCTTTAAGAGGATTACCGCGGAAGTCTGCCAAGGATAGATCTACATCATCGATCTGCTCCAGTGAATTAGGGAAAAACAGATCGGTACATAATGCTAAAATCTCTGCAGCAGATGAGGTTTTCTTTATATCCTGTGTTCTTGTTCCGCCTCCCTTATCCGACCTTACTTGCTTATATACCCCCTTGTCTTCATAAAAGTGTTTCCAACTTATACTGACTTTGATCGTAGGCCGTACATTGGCTGTCTTGTTTGTGGCTTTTTTGGTTGCCTTCTGTTCCTCAACAATTCTTTTCAACCGCTTCTTTTTCTCGGTTCTGTCCTCAGCCAAAGGGGGCCGTGTAAAGCCCAAGGCATTCTGTGATAATTGAGTATCACAGAATGCCTTGAGCTTGACGCGGTCACCTTTAGCTGTTACTCCTAATTCAATCAAGTCTTTGTCTGTAAGCAGCTTAACAACATCTTTATCAACCTACAAAAAAGGAAAGAATTCGCAATGAATATGCGCTTCACGGAAGCCTTCGGTATTGCAGTCACCTCGTTATTGTGGATATTGACAGCTCAACATTTCCTTTTTAAGAAAAGTATTGGAGAAACACTAGAACACTAGAAGTGCATCGATTTGTATGGAACGTTTTCAAATAAATCAAACCGATACATTTTAGCAGCAAATTTCATAGAGCCCAACTCAGTGGCCAACAGTTTCGTGGACGTTTCTTTGTTATGTAATTTCCTGCTAACAACTCCTGTATTTGATGTAGATGTACTCAAATGTTTCAAATGTGAGGGGGGGGGGGGGGGGGGTATTCACAACCTCAAACACCAAATAGCCCTCACCCGCCTAAGGATTAGTAGTCATAAACTTGAAATCGAGAGTGGGTGCTACCTGAGGCCCTATAGAAAGCCTGAGGACAGAATTTGTTCATTGATGAAAGCCTCCGTTGTTATAGCCTAATAAATCCTCCTATAGCAGATCCAACCCTTTTAAACCAAAATCTTGAAAAAATGTGACCCTTTTATATAGTGAAATTAGTGAAATAGTGACCCTTTTATATAATTTGGGCCTCAAAAACCTACCCCTTTCGGGCGGAGCATTCCCATATAGTCGACATGAGGGAGTAAAATGTATTGGTTTGGCTTGTTGCATATTGTGTAATTCTAAAACAGACTCATGCCCCTCTCCATAGAAGGCAATTCCAGAGGGCTGTAGCATTAAACCGAACCCACCCTGTTGAGAACCCCCTAGTTAATACCCACCCTGGAAATTTCTGGGTTGTTCCTATCAGCCCTGGATTTCAACCCAGCTCTGGGGGTACCCACCCTGGAATTCCGGCGAACGATCCTCAACAGGTGGAGTGTGGTTTTAAATGCTACTGCCCAATTCAATGTTGAGAGTTCGAGCACTATCTGTACTTCTAGTATAATTGAAGGGCTCTGTGTAAAAACCAACTAAGTGACGTTTTAGTCTGTTATATATTTTTTATTTTCGCAAAAAACATGCACAAAACATGTCAAAATAGCCTAAAACTAAATTCCTTGTACTTCAATTCCCAAATCAATGTGGAAACACAGACTGTAAAACAAAACATTGCTTTAAATTTGCATAATCCACAATAAGATGTGTCTATTGTGTCTTATTGAAAAGAGCTATTCAAAGAGTGAAGTCATTTCCAATTCGATTTATTGTTCTACTTTGATTTACATTGAATTTA
Organism: Scolanthus callimorphus; assembly: GCA_033964015.1. Lineage (NCBI taxonomy): Eukaryota > Metazoa > Cnidaria > Anthozoa > Actiniaria > Edwardsiidae > Scolanthus > Scolanthus callimorphus. The sequence goes on from JAWWUD010000177.1 coordinate 113,662, forward strand.
TTTTCAATATTCAATGTTGTTTTAAATTCAATGTTGTTTTAAATTATGCGCGCTGAGTTAAAAAAATCATCCCCTCCCCCAATTCAATGTTGTTCATAAGTCAGACTAATTTGAAACAACATTGAACAGGGGGAAGGGGTGCAAGGGGAATTTTAAACATAGTATTAACACAACATTACACAAGGGGGGTGGAGATTGCACCACATTCGATTGCACAATATCACAGCCCCAAAATTGACCATTTTGGGGTGAAAATGCACCCCCCTTGAATCCGTACATAAAAATTGTTGTGACTCAAACAAATTGTGTTGTCGTCATCTACTTATTGACCTCTATCACCTGACCGATTTTCATCCAAATCGAAGATTTTGTTTTTCCGGCCGTTTTGCAAAATGGTCGATCCACTCTGACAATCGCTCTTAAATGGTTGCTCGACAAACACGAAGGCGGTAACTAAAGGTGTTTTACAGAGTTCTCACAGTGATTTTGTCGAAATAAAGACTAGCTTTCCTGTCTTTATTTCGACAAAATCACTGTGAGAACTCTGTAAAACACCCGTAGTTACCGCCTTCGCGTTTGCCACCCCCCCTTGTGCAATGTTGTGTTAATACTATGTTTAAAATTTCCCTTGCCCCCCTTCCCTCTGTTCAATGTTGTTTTAAATTAGTCTGACTTATGAACAACATTGAATTGGGGGAGGGGGATGTTTTTTTTTTAACTCAGCGTGCATAATTTAAAACACATTGAATTGGGGGAGGGGGGTGAATTTTTTTTAAACTCAGCATGCACGCTCAAAATGGTGAGACTGTTTTTGGATTTTTTTAACTAAAAATCTAAATAAAGCACATAAGAAGTGAACTTGAATTATTCTACTGGGAAAATAAATTGAAAGTAAATCAAATAAATCCTTAATACGAATTGGAAATGACTTCACTCGTTGAATAACTCTTTTCAATAAGACACATCTTATTGTGGATTATGCAAATTTAAAGCACTGTTAAAACTGTTTTACAATCTGTGTTTCCACATTGATTTGGGAATTGAAGTACAAGAAAGTTAGTTTTAGGCTATTTTGACATGGTTTGTGTATGTTTTTTGCGAAAATTAAAAAATAAAACAGACTACAACGTCACTTAGTTGGATTTTACACCGAACCCTTCAATTATTCAAGTAAGTAAAAATTTGCAAGTGCTGATTGGTCAAGAGGTTCGATTTCTCTTGCTATAATCAACTCAATGATTATAACATTGATAGGTTTTTAAATGCCTGCGTGCATCTGGTTATGATTCAAGTAATTAACTAAAACAATTGGTCGGCTCAGGCTCCGTGATTTTAGGTGAAATTGCCACCTAGACTTCGTCTTGGAGAGTTTTTTTTCTACAATTTTCTACGATTCTACAATTTTGTTTTTTGCTTTGGCGTGTTTTCTTGTTGTTTTTGTATGTACTTGTGCCTCGTCTGACCCTTTATTTTATTTAATTATCCACAGATGTGCTGCCTAGCTTGATTAGCTTTTCAGTTATTTTCTAGGCAGCATCATACCAATTACTTGTTTTCTTTTCTTATTTTGTTGTAAAATATTCAATATGAGATATGTAAATAAAGATATTTGTTGTTGTTGTTGTTGTTGTATTTGCTAATAATCATGTTACATGAGCGTGGGGCCTCGAGGTCTAATGAAAAGATGAGAACACTAAAGGGGGGGGGCAAGGTGAACATTGCACCCAAAAGGGGGGGGGGGTTCCCAGTTATTTATTATGCCAGGCATATTCAATCAAAGGTTCGGCAATCGAACCCAATCGAAATCACAATTTTTTTTAGCCAATATGTAAGTTGGATTTGAAATCAAGGGACAAAATGCATCTTCTCCGGGAATGCATTAGAAGGGATGATTGGTCATTTTTTGCCACCAGATTCACTTGGGCACATTTTCCTATTGACAGATCAGACGGTCTTATTAAGCTCACGCTCAAGGATTATTATAAAAAGGTACATAAATCCCAATAACAAAAACTGTCTTCTAAAGATACTTACCCGTTCTTTTAAAAACTTGTCAATGACGGCTGTTGGATGGCCATTTCTTTTCAAGAATTCAGTTACCTAAAGCCAAGAAGATTAAATTTGAACCTTTTCCGAACACAGCGAGTTCCTTCGAAAGAAAACTAATATTATGAGGCAATCACTGATGGGAATTGTGCCATATTCTGAGTGAGTTTAAGAAGACAATTATTTTTTAATGTACACCATTTCTACATGGACTGTGGACCCTTTAGCAAGAATTAGCATGTCCTACCTCGGTCAAGCTGTTCGCCGCCGCCATCTTTGAACCATGTGCGTCTTATAGTTGAGCCCGCGAGCATGTGTGGTCGTTTGAAAAAAAAGTCGTAGTTTGAAAAAAAAGTCGTAGTTTGAAAAAAAAGTCGAAGTTTGAAAAAAAGTAGTAGTTTGAAAAAAAGTCGAAGTTTGAAAAAAAAAATCGAAGTTTGAAAAAAAGTCGTAGTTTGAAAAAAAGTCGAAGTTTGAAAAAAAAGTCGAAGTTTGAAAAAAAAGTCGAAGTTTGCAAAAAAAAAGTCGAAGTTTGAAAAAAAGTCGAAGTTTGAAAAACAAAGTCGAAGTTTGAAAAAAAAGTCGAAGTTTGAAAAAAAAAGTCGAAGTTTGAAAAAAATATACAACAAAGTTTGATAAAAATAACTGAGGATTTACGAAAAAGTAGATGGCCCTTCAGGGCCACCGTTACGGTGGCCCTGAAGGGCATCCTCTTTTTTTGTAAATCCTCATACTTTTTCTCAACTCTGTTTATTCCAAGGTTAACTTTTTTCAAACTTCGACTTTTTTCACAAACTTCGACTTTATTTTTCATAAACTTCGACTTTTTTTACAAACTTCGACTTTTTTTTCAGAAACTTCGACTTTTTTTCAGAAACTTCGACTTTTTTTTCCGCAAACTTCGACTTTATTCACAAACTTCAACTTTTTTTACAAACTTTAACTTTTTTTTACAAACTTCAACTTTTTTTCATAAACTTCGACCTTTTTTCACAAACTTCGACTTTTTTCACAAACTTCGACTTTTTTTCGGCAAACTTCAACTTTTTTTCACAAACTTCGACTTTTTCACAAAACTTTAACTTTTTCACAAAACTTTAACTTTTTTTTACAAACTTTAACTTTTTTTTACAAAACTTCGAGTTTTTTACAAACTTCATCTTTTTTTACCAACTTCAACTTTTTTTACAAACTTCAACTTTTTTTAGCGGAGCTCCTTAGCGGCCGAAGGCCGCAGAGCGGAGCACCATAGGTATCGCAGGAAGAATACATACAATAGCTCAAAGTAGAACTCGGGTATTGGATCGACTTCATTTTCATGGTTTAGCGGTACTCCCATGGGTATCGCGGGCGCGTCAGTGTCTGCCGTCTCCGTCTGCGCGCCTATACCGCAGATTAAAACTGAAGACCCTTCTCCGTTAATTAATCAAATCTCAGGAAGGAATGAAGCTCAGACAACCAAACTTGGTGGGAGGGAGGGGGAAGTTGTGCTAGTAACAAGGGGGGTGCAACTGAATGGTCACGTGGTATGACGTCATTGAAGACCACGGGCCATGAAAAATGAAGTCGATCGTATACCTGAGCTATTATAATAATAATAATAATCTTTATTCCTGGACACCTTTCTTAGGTACATAGGAAACGAAAACATAAAAATATACAAATAATAAAGAGCAGCAAAACTAAAAAAAAAAAAACTAAACCGTACATTCCTGAAATATACTAATGATGCTGTAAATGTACTTTGCTGTTAAGTTTACAATAGAATCATCTACCATTGCTAAACAGTACAAAAATATATCTTTCTGACTAAAACTACTAAATACTTGATTAACCTCAATCAATCTTTCAATTTTCTTAGGTACATAGGAAACGAAAACATAAAAATATACAAATAATAAAGAGCAGCAAAACTAAAAAAAAAAACTAAACCGTACATTCCTGAAATATACTAATGATGCTGTAAATGTACTTTGCTGTTAAGTTTACAATAGAATCATCTACCATTGCTAAACAGTACAAAAATATATCTTTCTGACTAAAACTACTAAATACTTGATTAACCTCAATCAATCTTTCAATAAAATCATTACGCACCACTTCTAAAGCGGGCTTTGAGCAACGAGAGAAAACATGAAATTCATCCCCTATCTCATTCAATCACAAAGCTTACAAATTCGGGACTGATAAGGGATATTGTCATAACGTCCAGACTCAACGGGTAACTTGTGGGCTGAAATCCTTAACCTAGTTACTGCTCGGCGATACTTAACGTTAGTCACGTGCAATAAATATTTTTCAAAGCCCATTCTTGGTTTAACAAGTTTATAAGTCTGCAATTTACTATAATTCTGAATCTGGCATGCCCACGTTACACCGAAGTGTTTAAATAACTCAGATTTCATGTACTTTGAAATTATTGAAAAATTACTTTTGCCAACTGAAAAGTCTAAATTCTCCAACGACTTCAGATTACACATTTCTAACAAGTGATTAACAAATTTACATTCTGCGCTCCTGTTTGAATACAAACCCTAGCAGCTTTTCCCACCAACTCATCCTTATACGAAGAGTCCTTTATCCGTAACCAGTACTTAGCCAGCAAAACAGACAACTGTACAATCATTGGAACCCTACCCAATTCCGCATAAACTGCTAAATTAACGGATTTATTGTGAACACCAAGAATGCGCTTACAAAATTTCAGATGTAATCTTTCCATATCTGACACGGTGCTAAAGAACTTTCTCTTAAATTCATCGAAGCTACTCACGTTACCTAAAACGTACGGTCCCCAAACTTCACACCCATACAACAGAACTGGTGAAACCAACGCCGTAAAAAGCTTCAACAGCACCTTCACAGGAACATTATCAATACTAGAGAAACTTTTGAAAATACTGTGATATGCCCGCAAAGCCTTATTTAACAACATTCTACGAGCTAGCTTAAAGCCCCCTGCAAAATGAAACTTCACTCCCAGATAAGTATACTCCTCCACACATTCTAATAACTCTCCATTAAACTTCCAACTAGATGTAGAATAAGAACGTCTCTGACAATGAGTACCAAAAATCAACACCTGAGATTTCTTTAAATTAACACGCAACTTCCAAGTTTTTACATATCCTTCCAGCTTGCGAAGACAATTGTGTAAACCAGATTGAGACTCAGATAAAACTACCAAATCGTCCGCATAAAGTAGACAATTCAATTTTGTATCGCCAAGAGTAACGGAATCACAGGATGATCCATCAAAAATTCCGGAATATCGTTTATAAACAAGTTGAATAAGGAAGGGCTTAAATTACAACCCTGTTTAACTCCGACATCTGACGGGAAAAGGGCGTGATTCCTTGGCTCAGTTTAACAGCTGTTTTCACACAAGAATACATACTCATGAGAATTCCCAAAACTTTTTGCTGAGACCATATTGAATCAACTTGAAAACAGACCTTCTCTCCACACACTGTCATAAGCCTTCCTAAAATCTATAAAACACACAAACAATGGCTTTCGACGGCCCTTATAATAATCAATCAACGTCTTTAAAACTAAAATGATCAGATGTACGGAACCCATATCTAAACCCTATTTGGCATTTGTTAAAAATGTTTTTTTCTCGTAGATAAGTATTCAAGCGAGAATTCAAAATCAAGGTGAAAACTTCCCCAGACAACTGCTTAGACAGATTCCTCTATAATTTCCGGGGTCCAGCCTACTTCCTGACTTGTGTAAAGGTACAATGAAACCTTCAGACCACACTTTCGGAAATAAACCCTGTTCGAAAATGATATTAAATAACTTTACAAAGTAAGGTCCCAAAACACAAACTGAAGATTTGATTATTTCATTATTCAAACTATCTCCAGCACTCGCTTTTCTATTCTTCAATCTCTTAGCCGCATCAGTAACTTCTTTCAAAGAACAGGGGAATCGAGAATAATATCATAATTAGTAGCCCAGGACTGAAAATCCTTAACTACCCGCGATTCCATGCTGCAACTCTCCGAAGTAAGCGTAATCTTATTTAGATCTTTGAAATAATTATACCATTCAGCAGGTGGTACCTCATCAACTTGACTCGAAGCCTTATGTGACTTAATGGAATTAACAAGCTTCCAAAATTCTTTTGGATTCCGATCCTCCATCAATTCTATCTTTGATAATAATCACTCTGAAACTTCCTTTTCAGGCGCCTCACCAAACGTTTATAATCTTTTTTAGTTGTAAAAAACTTATGTCGTAGAAAAGAATCATTTGGATATTTCGATAATAAATGCCCTAAGTTCCGAAGTTCTTTTCTAAAAGAATAACAGCTTCTATCAAACCACTTCTGTTTTTGTGCAGTAACTCTCTTCTTTTTCGTGGATATTTGCCTCCTCCTTGGAACAGCATGCTACTCCAGTATGGGCTGCGCTCCCTGAATATCTAGCAAATATCATTGAGTCCGTACAAAAAAGAGCGCTTAGAATTATCTACGGCCCCGCCTTAAAATATAGTGAGAGGCTCAGACGTGCAGAGCTTATCCCTCTCACGGAACGTCGTGCAATTATATCAGCGAAATTCGTCAGAGAAAGCCAGGGGAATTGAGCCCCTGAGTTACGTTATTCCCAATACCACCGTGGTGCCTCACGGTTATTCTCTGCGGTCAGGTCCTCAGAGGGCCCAGAAGTTTCGAGGCCGCACTGATAGACTCAATAACTTTGCCACTGTTCGTTATTCATAATTAGACAAATTATATGTTAAGTATTGTAAATATCAGTATTGTCTCTCTGACCTCCAGTGCAATTCAGCCAATGCTGCTATGTGGCTCAATAAACATATATTATTATGGTGCTCCGGCTCTGCGGCCTTCGGACCGCTAAGGTGCTCCGCTAAAAAAAGTTGAAGTTTGTAAAAAAAAGTTGAAGTTTGTTTAAAATTCCCCTTGCACCCCTTCCCCCTGTTCAATGTTGTTTCAAATTAGTCTGACTTATGAACAACATTGAATTGGGGAGGGGATGATTTTTTTTAACTCAGCGCGCATAATTTAAAACAACATTGAATTTAAAACAACATTGAATATTGAAATAAATTCAATGTAAATCAAAGTAGAACAATAAATCGAATTGGAAATGACTTCACTCTTTGAATAGCTCTTTTCAATAAGACACAATAGACACATCTTATTGTGGATTATGCAAATTTAAAGCAATGTTTTGTTTTACAGTCTGTGTTTCCACATTGATTTGGGAATTGAAGTACAAGGAATTTAGTTTTAGGCTATTTTGACATGTTTTGTGCATGTTTTTTGCGAAAATAAAAAATATATAAACAGACTAAAACGTCACTTAGTTGGTTTTTACACAGAGCCCTTCAATTATACTAGAAGTACAGATAGTGCTCGAACTCTCAACATTGAATTGGGCAGTAGCATTTAAAACCACACTCCACCTGTTGAGGATCGTTCACCGGAATTCCAGGGTGGGTACCCCCAGAGCTGGGTTGAAATCCAGGGCTGATAGGAACAACCCAGAAATTTCCAGGGTGGGTATTAACTAGGGGGTTCTCAACAGGGTGGGTTCGGTTTAATGCTACAGCCCTCTGGAATTGCCTTCTATGGAGAGGGGCATGAGTCTGTTTTAGAATTACACAATATGCAACAAGCCAAACCAATACATTTTACTCCCTCATGTCGACTATATGGGAATGCTCCGCCCGAAAGGGGTAGGTTTTTGAGGCCCAAATTATATAAAAGGGTCACTATTTCACTAATTTCACTATATAAAAGGGTCACATTTTTTCAAGATTTTGGTTAAAAGGGTTGGATCTGCTATAGGAGGATTTATTAGGCTATAACAACGGAGGCTTTCATCAATGAACAAATTCTGTCCTCAGGCTTTCTATAGGGCCTCAGGTAGCACCCACTCTCGATTTCAAGTTTATGACTACTAATCCTTAGGCGGGTGAGGGCTATTTGGTGTTTGAGGTTGTGAATACCCCCCCCCCCCCCCCCCCCCCCTCACATTTGAAACATTTGAGTACATCTACATCAAATACAGGAGTTGTTAGCAGGAAATTACATAACAAAGAAACGTCCACGAAACTGTTGGCCACTGAGTTGGGCTCTATGAAATTTGCTGCTAAAATGTATCGGTTTGATTTATTTGAAAACGTTCCATACAAATCGATGCACTTCTAGTGTTCTAGTGTTTCTCCAATACTTTTCTTAAAAAGGAAATGTTGAGCTGTCAATATCCACAATAACGAGGTGACTGCAATACCGAAGGCTTCCGTGAAGCGCATATTCATTGCGAATTCTTTCCTTTTTTGTAGGTTGATAAAGATGTTGTTAAGCTGCTTACAGACAAAGACTTGATTGAATTAGGAGTAACAGCTAAAGGTGACCGCGTCAAGCTCAAGGCATTCTGTGATACTCAATTATCACAGAATGCCTTGGGCTTTACACGGCCCCCTTTGGCTGAGGACAGAACCGAGAAAAAGAAGCGGTTGAAAAGAATTGTTGAGGAACAGAAGGCAACCAAAAAAGCCACAAACAAGACAGCCAATGTACGGCCTACGATCAAAGTCAGTATAAGTTGGAAACACTTTTATGAAGACAAGGGGGTATAAAAGCAAGTAAGGTCGGATAAGGGAGGCGGAACAAGAACACAGGATATAAAGAAAACCTCATCTGCTGCAGAGATTTTAGCATTATGTACCGATCTGTTTTTCCCTAATTCACTGGAGCAGATCGATGATGTAGATCTATCCTTGGCAGACTTCCGCGGTAATCCTCTTAAAGACCCAGACTCCTTCACCGTCGAAGAATACAAGAGTAAACATGGACTAAACGTCCCCAAGGTAATACTTCTAAGTAGACGCAAGGAAAGGAATGACGAGGAGAGCATTGACGTATCTAGTGACTCCGATGGAACAGATATGGACATTCCTACGCCTGGTTTTAGCCCTTCAAGGTTGACATCTATCAGAAGCCCCTCCCCAACAGATTCTTTATCTCCGACGCCGAACGTACTTGAAGATGACCAAGGCGGTCCCCGCAGGCATTCTGATGGCTTGATTGGGACATCATATGAAAGACAACAATATAATGACCAACTTCAATCAGCATACAATGCGTCTCTGGCGGCGGATAGAGCGAAAGTATTAGAGCGAAATATGATTGATGATCGAAGAGAATCTCTGAGGAAAAGCAGAGAGCTTCGCCTTCTCCCCGTCCCATCAGAAAACACATCGCGTGTTATTGTCCGCGTTCAGCACCCTTTCCTTGGTGTTAAAGAGAGAGCGTTCCCTTCCAATTGCAAAGTGAATGCAATATATGATTGGTTGGGCTCACTGAGTGCTCAACCAGAGCATTTTATCCTCTCCATGCTGCAGCCCAGGACGATGGTATATCCCGATGAAGACATAAGTACAGTAGCCTCATCAGTATTGCACATGACAGAGCGTGCCACTCCCATTCCGCTGACGAGGGACGAACAAGATATCAGTTTCAATGATGGGACTTTGAACGCCACACTTGAAGATACTCTACATGAAGAGAGTCAAAACAACAACAGAGAAGAATTATACAACAGAATCGTCCAAGTTTCAGCTAAACTACCAGATCAACTAATGGAAGAAGACCCAGAAGACAATAGCTTGACAAATCTTACACTGAAAAGAGAAAAGGAAGAACAAAAGCGCGAAGATGCAGAGACTTACGGCGACCGTGTCCTTATCAGAGTGAGCAGAGATACCATTGTAGAGGAGATGCTTGAAATATTTAAGCAAGACGTAACTACCTTGCTCTGCTTAATGTTCAAGGACGATGAGGGGCATGGGGACGGAGTTGTGCGTGAAGTTTTCGGATCGTTTTGGGACAGTTTTGTTCCGCGATTTTGTGACGGCAGTTCGACATTTACCCTCTCAGCAGCAGCTGCGCTCGCCCCAGATTCATATATTGCTCTAGGGCGCCTCATCACTACGCAATTTATACAAACAGGAACATTTCCTTTACAAATTGCGGAAGCCTCGATCCAGTACGCTTTATTTGGCACGGTTACAGATGAATGCCTGTTGAGATCATTTCTAACGTTTGTTACAGAAAAAGAAGAGCGAGTCCTCGAGTCTGCCCTGACAGGCACGTTCCCTTTCCAAACGAAAGAGATAGACACATTAATAGACATACTAAGCCTGTTTAACGTGACAACATATCCGCGTGCAACCAACATTAAGGATATCATTTTGCAGGTTTCAATGAAAGAGCTTGTCTCCAAGCCTTTTATGTGTCTCACTAAATTGAAAGAAGGCCTTGGCGGATTCTGGGCGGATGTCCACAGTACCGAGATCGAAGCTCTCTACCGTCTATGCGCACCAACTCCAGCTAATGTGACAAGTTACTTGTCATTTGAAGTTGGCAATTCCAAAGAAGAAGAAGTCAAGAATTGGGTCCTACGATACCTGAAAAACATTGACAAGAGGACACTGGAAAGGTTCCTACGTTTTTGTACGGGGTGTGCTTTGGTTATACCCAACAGAAATATTGCAGTCAGAATGGAGAGTATGCTTGAAGAATGCATGCGCCCGAAGGCGCAAACATGCTTTAGTGTACTAACCATCCCAAAAAACTTTGCAACCTATAACCAGTTCTCGACAAATCTACAAAGGTACTTGGACAACCCACAATGGTGGGACCTTCATGACAATGTTGTCAGCGACTAGTGGCTTCTTAGTCGCTGACAACCTTGTCATGAAGATTTCCACTCCAATTCTGGGTTGTCAAAGTACCTGTCAAGGTTTGTCGATAGATGGGTGTGTAAGGTTGTATGTGGCGTAGTTTCTGAGTTTATGGTCTGTACTGTAAAACAAGTTTGCGTTCGGGCGTATATTCCTGAGTGTTTGCTAATATAAACGCCTTGTTTCCTTTCATTGATGTTCTTCTCGTATCGTATAGTCCGGCGGATTAGAGTAGCATTTTGCCAAAATTGCGCACCTTTGGCCAAAGTCTTAAAATTTTGCCTGATAATAGTTTTCAATGTGCTCTTCAATATAAGATAATATGGAGGCACGCTAGATTCCATTCGTAGCGAACGCTAGAGAACTTTTAATGCAAGCCATTGTTTTAATCAATGGCAGCCATCTTGAATGTATTGTCTTAGAAACCTTAGCCGTGCGAATGTTCCAGTTGTCCTATAGACTGTACAGCCAAAGCAGCTCAACATTTGCTAATTCTGAACTTTGGATTGTGCTGACTGAGCTGAGTTGAATGTCGCCTTCGATTTTTTTGGTGATATATTAAACGCACTTT